>JAVQKI010449529.1:0-11120 GCA_036025975.1 Nematalosa erebi | reverse complement strand
TTACACCATAAGTTGTTGTTTATACATAAGATGAACTAAAATGGTAGTTGTGTTGCATGGCATTAAAAAAAAAAAAAAAAAAAAGGGAAGGGGACCTTCGATGGTTCAGCAGAGCTGAGCGATAAAGATTACATACACTATCTTGTACTCTTTCTCTCTTCTTGCCGGTGTGAGTGTGTCCATTAGAGCTCTAATAAGCTGATTCAGGTCAACACTAACCCCCCACTAGATTGCCTCCAGGTGTGTGTGTGTGTGTGTGTGTCTGCTTCGGCTTCCAGGTGCTGGCTGACAGAATTCTGGCCTGTGATCTGACGTTTGATTGGTCGCTTGTCAGAGTCATTGTTCTTTGTCATTAGTCTTGGGACCAAGCAGCCACTTTTTACCGTTGGAGCTTTTCTGATGCGATCAGCCAGCAGCTGCAGTGCTCCACCTTGGCCCCCTTTGTCTGCCTTTCCCTTTTTACATTCACCTGTCTTTGTCCTTCACCCACTCCTTAATCTCCCCTTCGTTTTATCAATTCTATCAGTTTAATGCTTTTCAACTTTGTGTGTGTGTGTATTATCTTTTCTCTTTACTTACCCTCAGAGATTTGTTTTTTTCTTTCTCACATCCCTCAACACTTGACTCATCTCACTTCTACATTCGTAGAACACCCCCTCCCCCCCCACCCCGGCTCTCTTTCTCTCACTTGCTTTCTTTTCCTTGTGCACTTTCTTTTTTTTTCTCTCTCTCTCACACATACTCACTCACTCTCCTCAGCCTAATGCCTTAGGAGAAACACTGGAATTGGGGGAGGGGAGGGGAGGGGAGAGGAGAGGGGGAAGAGAGACTCTTCCCTCTTCAAAGAAAATATGCCCCACAACAGCTGTTGCATAAACTTAGGAGAAGACTCGCTGTCCTGTGCTCACCAGTCACAAGTTATAAGTCACAAGTGGAAAAGGCAAACAACCAGTTAAGTTGCTCGTGAGAAGCCTTGTCCAATGGGTTCTTCGCTCATTAGTGATACAATGGTGGGAGTTTTCTCTCAAGTCACTGTTTTCTACTGTGATTTTTGTTTGGTAGAAGCCTCCAAACACCCAGTTGGAAAGTCCTATGTGGTGAAGAATGAACTTTTCTTGTAAATTATGTCAAGTTAAAACTGTCCTAGAAGTTTCCCTTTGTTTTTCTTTCCACAGAAGGACATTTTACACAAACCAACTTACACACACATATGCACCCTATCATGAAGCATACTCACTAGTGTGTGAATTTTGCAGGTCAGAAATGTGAGAGATATGACAGAGAAATATATCTTCTGTGAAGAGGCCATGGGTGTAAGAGGTAGGAGGTGGAAAGAAATAGAGAGGCAGAAAAAAAGGAAAGGAAATATGAGCAGGCTGAGGATGAAAAGGGCACTGACGGGAACGAGAGAGGGCTGGAGCGCAGTCTTTACCTTTTCACTTCTCATCAGGTGATGGACTGTATCTGAGCCCCCCTCAGGCACACAGGAACCAGGAGTTTCATAGGGCTGTAGGAGTATAGGAAGTATGAAGAAATGATTGTGAACGCTGTAGGATTTCGTAAGGTGGGGAAAAAAGAGAACTGTCTGAACCTTTACCTGTTTACACACACACACACACACACACACACACACACACACCACAAGCTGCCGGACACTAGCATAACTTAATGAGATGTTCTGATGTTGTTCCTGTTGTAGTGTTTTGTTGTGTCTCTTGATCCATGTTGCAGAAGGGTTGAATAGAGACAGTGTCCACACACAGCGATGTTGTGGCAGGTTGGTGTGAACAGTGCAAAGCCTTAAGCACCCCACCCCCCACCCCCGACTGGCCCCAGTCTGAAGCCTTCCTTACCTGAGACGGCCCCTATAGCACTCTGGTGCAGGTCCAGGGAACAGGGCCATTATTGTACACGGGCAGAAATCTAGGGTGCGGTTGCAAAGGCCACAAACATCACAGAATGCACTGACCTAAATGGGTTTGTGTGTCTGTGTGTGTGTGTGTGTGTATGTGTGTTTTGAAGAGATATGCAAGTAAGTTAAAGCAGTTATTATTGTGACTGCAAGATAAGACGTACAAGATGCAGTATTAGAATTAGTGTGTGTGAGTGTGTGTGTGTGTGTGGGGGGGGGGGGTATAATGGCACAGCGGTGACAGCCTTCTGTGCCTCTGGCCTGTAATAATGTTAACATGGGGCTCTGGTTTGCGTCAGGCTTCTCCAGGGTGAGAGAGTTGGTGAGAGAGGTACACGTCAGGAAGAGAGAGAGATTTTCACAAGTGAGAAAGATGTGTGACAGGAAGAGAACAAGACTGTGCGAGTGTGTATGTGTGTGTGTGTCTGTATTAGAGCGATTGAGAACAAATTAAGACGACTGAAAGAAGAGTGAACTTAAGCAGAAGGTGGAAGGCAGGCAGAGTGAATGTGACACATGGCGTCGCGTGGCTGCATAATTATCCAAGTATGCAATTACCGCCAATCCTGCCGGATCAATTAAAGGCGGAACAGGCAGTGGAAAACCACCTCTTCTCCTCCCTATCTTTCTGTACATTTCTCTCCTTCCGTTTCATCTGTGTTTCCATCTTGTCCTTCATATTTTGTCAAGTTTGGTTGCCTTTGGTGCATGATTCGTCTCTGTGTTAAAGAGAAATCCTGTGTGAATCAATTCATAGCCCTGCTGTTCCAGGTCTGTAGGAAGGAGAACACAAACCTTTTAATACAGCATAGAACAAAAAGCGAACCGGTAAAGATGTTTGTGATTGTGTCTTAACACAGATAGTGTTATATTCAGTGCAACTTCACTCATCCAATGTCATCTCCTCTGTTGAGATAAAGGAATGCATTTACTGTACATTTCCTTAATTAAGACGTTAATTGTGGGTGGATTGAGTAATGCATACATCAATGGATGTTTAGATGTTGCTTGTCAATTCAGATGTCCTCAATCTGAAATTCTGTGTTGCACAGGTGATCACCACGTCACTACTCCTGCCTCACTTCCCGTCACCCCCACCTCCCCCAGAGGAGATGGAGAAACCGTCCAAGAATCCACTGCTGTTCTCCCTCAGAGACCCTCTCCGACCCTCAACAGCTCTGCGGCTGTCGCACTTCACTCCACGCCAGCCAGTGCCAACAAGTCAGATGAGCAGGTGGCTAGTGCCAGCGCCAATGCCAGTGCCAGCGCCAATGCCAGTGGGAACACTGATGCCGCCCACTCAGCCGCCCCCCCGCTACTGCCTATCGGCCAGTCCAGCACTGTGGCACCTGCTCTCAAAGCCACGAATGCTGCAGGTACCCCGCACCAAAGGATGACTGTTTTATGATGCATTTACTCTTTGTGTAGTACTGAGTGTTGAGTGATACTGTACCTGTAGTCTTTGTTATTGTATTTTATGTAGGTTTACATTGTATGTTATTAATTCACCTTTGTCTTAAAGTGAATTAATGCAATATATTTACATTGAGTTGTATAACTGTTAATTACTATAGTAAGTGTGTTTTGTATGAATCTGAAGTACAAGTAGTGCTTTACTGTGTTGTGTGTTCGGCTTGTGTGGTAGTGTAACCAGGCGGAAAATGGCATCTCACTTCCTGTTGTTAAGAAGAAGTAGATCATATTGTCAAACCTCAGGCCTGGTATTGTTTACGTCTTCTTTGGTTGAACCTTTGTGTGGTGTGGATGAAAGTGGCACACTGCAGTCGTCAGCAGAGAAAGAGGAGAGAGTGTGAAAAAAGAGAGAAAGCATTGTCGCATGAGGCACAGTTACAGAGGCTGCTGCTGGTGCAACAGGAGGAAGTGTAGTTCAACAGGGTGCATCCACATTTAAATAAAACCTGTGCACTTGGGTTATCACAGAGAGAGAGAGAATCAGAATGAGCAATCTGTGTGAGTGAATCTGGGCTCTGTGTCATGGTGGTGGGTTCAACTGTCTGCTTCTATGAATGAGTCATTCCCTCATATTTGGAGAGCAGTGAAGTGTGTGTGTGGGGGGGGGGGGGATACTTAGGGTGTCATCATGTACTGTATGTATCTTTTGACCCAAAACAGCTAGTCTTACTGGAGGTGGCTAAAGTCTGCAGGCCAAATCCAAAACACTTTCATATTCTCTCTTTCTTTACAGAGACACACACTCACACATAACAAAAACACAGAAAAACGCACACAAATGTGTGCCATTACTTCCCTTGGTCAGAGGTCAGTGTTATTTTTAAAACCAACTACTTCAAGTCTGTGCGTCAGTGAGTTGTCACTGCACTGTGGACACTAGCAGCTCAACGGAAAAATCTAGTGTGTGTGCGTGTGTGTGTGTGTGTGTGTGTGTGTGTGCGCATGGGGCTTTGACAGGCTCTTCCCACTGGCTCTAAATAAGGAGGCTACAGCCTTGGGAGTGATGGTCCTGGGAGACTGAGAAGCTGCAGGTTATGGCAGGACTTGCTGACTCACTGCTCCTTGCTGTGTTCTGCTCCACACAGCTAATACTTTCACTGGTAAATTAAGGAACAGGGCAGCACATGTCCTGGAGCTAGTTGAAACAAAGGAGGTCCTCTAAACACCTCTCTCCAATCTCACTCTGTGCTGAGAAGTGTTTAATCGAGACAGGAAAAGGTCATGGGCACAGAGTCTACTCGACAGCATAGACTTTCGGTTTCAGTGTCCCTTTAACTTCAACTTTGATGCTTGTTTGTGTTAACCCTGGGGATAGGTCAGAGTTGACAATGTGCATTACATTGTACGAGGTCAGAAAGATAAAAAAAACAAATGGTTTTGGAGTGACTTGGTTATGAGGGTATTTAATATTGAAGTATATGCCATCAGGGAATATCTGCAAAGTCTTTTTCCGCTATAAAGTCTCCAATGTCTGTCTCTGTTTCAGTCAGTCTGTCTGCATTCATGTGATTATTGGTTGTCTGTTGTGCCATTGCTGTCTCTGTTTGCAGCTGGAGAGGCTCTCGAGAAAGAAGGAGGGAGAGGGAGAGAGAGAGAGAGAGAGAGAGAGAGAGAGAGAAGGAGGGAGAGGGAGAGAGAGAGCGGGAGAGAGAGAGAGAGAGAGAGAGAGAGAGGGGGAGAGGGAGAGAGGTAAAGAGAAAAAGAGAGAGCGCCTTTTAACTGGAGGCGGGGTAATGGAACATTACTCACCCCCATCTGCGTAATGCCCTCAGATAAGAGGTGCGGGGAAGGAGTTGGAGAGAGTGCAGTGAACCGGGGTGTGGGGATGAGAGGGTGAGAGAGAAAGAGGGAGAGTGAGAGATGGGAAAGAACGTCAACCAGGCTAATAAGATTTGTTCTGTTAACTCTGAGTCTAAACTGCACTGAACGCAAGGCATAATGCATCGACATGCACTGGGTGTGATTTGAGTACTTGACACAATGATTTAACACAGAGATAGCAAAGAGAGGTTTAGGGTGAGGGGAGAGGAGGAAGGAAGACCTAAAGAGATTTGCGTTTGATGGAGAGATGTGAGAGTTTGGATTGCGACCGGTTGCGGCTGTCAGTCGGAGGTGCGGATGGTTCACCGCAGCACAGAAACGCCTCTTCACTGCTGTTCACACTCCCTCTACGCATACATACAACTACACATGCATACGCACAATTTCCTCTGACAGAGGAACAACATATTTGCTTACACACACACAAACACACACACACGGACACAGACACACACACACATTTACCCAGACACTAACTAAAATATGGAACACGAGACTGTCGTCACTCAACATTCACATCTGTTAAAAACCTTGAAATAGCTAGTTGGTGAAAGATAAGTTGTTTTTGTGTGTGTGTGACTGTGTGTGTGTGTTGGTTTTGTGTGGCATCCATCCTCGGTAAGATAGTGTGTTCCTACTACATCAGCAAAGCTGCTCTGTTCCCTGGCCCTTGGGCTGCTCTGCCACATGGCTGAGATAAACCGACTGACAGAAGTTTGAACAGGTGTGGTAGCTACCCACAGCCTAGCATTATGCACATTATGAACTGAACTGTTAGTAAATAGAGCCACCCAGTTCAAGGAAGGAAAGAAGTCATTTAGTGCATCTCTCATTGTTTGACAGACACAGCTGGGGTTTCACATGCACACCTTGCGTCTCAAAATGAGAAGCATTTAGGGAAACCGGAAATTAAAGGAGCAACTAAGCGCTAAGCTGAGCGCTTTATTTTTTGGCAGATCCGAATGACCGCGTCTCATCTCTGTGCACTGTGTCTTACAGCTGTCCCCACAGCCGGTGTAGGGGCCAGCGGGACACCCCAAACAGGAAGCGTAGTCAGCACCACGACCTCCGCCACCAATCCCCCCACCATCCTCGTCTCTGCAGGAAATCAAACGCAGGCGTCTAAGGAAGCTGACCCGTCGTCCAAGGACAACAGTACCCTCTCCACTTCTCCATCCAGCTCAGTCGCCCCGGCCACGGCCGGCCCACCTCCCACCACCAAGCCCACTGAAGTCAAGGCTGAGTCAGCCTCTCCAACAACAACAACAGCAGCAGCAACGACGATAATGCCAGCAACCGCACCCATGACTACTGCTGCCACCACCATCTCCCAGAGCAGCAGCAGCCCCGTTCCTGGGCACAAGAAGCCCACAGGTAACAGCACTCCCAGCAGGAGCTCAGCTATCACTTCCCCTACCACCAGCACCACTACCACTACCACTGCTTCTGCCACGACTGCCAGCCGCTTAAGTACGTCAGCCACCACAACCAGCCCACCAGCACCAGGCCACCCCACACAGCCAGCCTTGTCTGAACTTAACGTCGGAGATGATGGTGAGTAGCTTTAGGGGCAATTCCACGCAAAGGTCATGCTTTGTTACATCCATAACACTGATAAAACTGATGTTTTTCCATTGACATCATTTTTTATGATGTTAATGATTTATACTTGAGGGTTTGTGGATATTCAGCTGTAGATGTTGCCTCTGAAAAATATACTACTGTTGATACTACTGTACTTCTAATGAAACTATGCTTTGTTCGTTAAATGTCACATCTATTTATTTTTCTTCAATGACCTTGTTTTTGTTATTAATGTCTGTGTGGCATTCATTTGTTTGTGTTTTGTGAGTGTATTTGTGTGGTTGGTCATGTGGTTGGGGTGGGGGTGGGCAAACTATTCTTGTTTGTTTGTATTCATGTTTGTATTGCCGTCATTGACCCTTATTACACAACTTGGTAGCTGCCACTATTCAAAACACATCTGTGGTCTATTGTGCTACACAAATGGGAGCCGTCCAAATGTATCCATAACGGCTGTAAATAACATAAAAAAAAACGATGAGCGCACCCGGCCCTGCGTTGAATCCGGAGATTGTGTGTATCATGGGGAACAAGAGTGTGATTATACCTTTTGGACCAGCCCTGGCCTCCGAGCGTGTCCTGGGGCAGGGACTTGTTTGTGCAGGGAGCACAAAGAACAGAATGGGCTTTGTTGGTGTGCCAGTGCGTTGCGCCAGACCCATGCTGTTCGCTCGCCGCCCCCGGGCATTTCACCACGACGCTGCTATCTGGCCACTCGCCTGGCATCTTCTCCCCCCTCTCCTGCTCCGGGATGGCACTGAAAGTGTGGTGAAATGCCCTATCGCTCACGCTTGCACGCTCACTCGCACTCAGTATCTCTCTCGTCGTCGCACACTCATGCAGTCGCCCACTCACTCATTCACTCACTCACTTGCTCGCCCACACACACACTCACTCACTGACTTGCTCATTCACCTAATCATTCAGACACTCTTGGGAATGAGTCCTGTACTCAGTTTAGTTTGTGTGTCCGAGTGTTTTTGTTTGTGCGGTTGTTTGTGTTGGCCTCCAGCACAGTCTCGAATGGGTGGTGGCTGTAAATATAGTGGATAAAAGGAGGCGGGAAAACAATGACTGTCTACGTGCAGAATTCATGTGTCTTAGTTGCACAAATCTCTTTGTGAAACAGAACTGTTTGAATTGATCAAATTGATCTGAAAATCTGAATTATGGCTTCCCATCTGCCATTGTTGTTGTTTTAATGATTTTTTTTTTTAACTTCCCTTTTCTCATATTCTTTATTTGATGGACTGATCAGACAACAGCAAAGGAGTTCCAGATCCATTGCTGGCTGGCCTAGTGTCTGTGTTTGTTGTTGCTGCTGCCATCGTCTCTCTCTTGGTGTTCCTGAAGTTCCGTAAGCGGAATGAGCGTCCAGAGTTCCGCAGACTCCAGGATCTTCCCATGGTAACTACTGTGCTCTTGATTGCTATTTATTAGAGCATAATTATACCAACAGGTGGTTTTGGGCAACTGTTGTCGCAGTAAATGTATTGAAACACATAAATACATACTTCTATACATAGAAATCAAGGCTTTTTGCTCATCATGTTTTGGGAATGTGTAGAAACCAAAAGCACGAATGGCCACAAAGTAATGACAGTACAGTTAAGCTTTCAGTGATGGCTAATGATAACTGCAGAACTTGTGGGTTGTTATCAACCCAGTATCGATGTCTGACACACATCTGCTTTACTAAAAATTCATCTGAACTGACTGATTTCTGTTCAGTCTACGTGAAATCTCTTCCTGAAATATGATGCACTTAGCTTGACAGGATTCTTTAATGATATACTTTAAGTGGTATAAGTGTATGTACTGTACAGACATATTATTGGACTGTGCACTTGTAATTCTGAGATTTATGGTGGTTTTGGATTCTCAATTCTCAATATAAACACAGGTGCATAAATTTTCCTTTTCAGGCTTTGCATGTAGGCTGTAGTAATTACCGTAATTATCATTTTTGGGTAGTGTACAAACACCACAACACCTCCCCTTAAAAACAACTGAAAGCTGAAATAGTAAAGCTGAGCTTTGGGAACACAGTAGTCCATTTTTAACATATTTTTCTGTTTTCTTTCTTTTTTTTTTTATTAACACATGCTCTTCAGGATGACATGATGGAGGACACGCCTCTCTCCATGTACAGCTACTGACGGAGCCACACCTCTCACCTAGTCGAGACAGACACGCAGGCTCCTGCTGAGCCGTTCCCTTTTACCCAGCATTCCCTGCTTTAGACCCCCACCCACCCCCTCAAAAAGAAAAAAATAGCTTTTAGATATGTTTCCATGTTCAGCCAGCAGGGACACTAGTGAGCATCACTGCAAGGCAGCTCTTTCAGTTCCCTCTTTGCCCCAGAAGAAGCAGGGCGTCCTGAAGAAACACGCTGCACACACACCATCGGCTTGGATGGGGCTGGCTTGAACACAGCCACAGACTTTTGTGCAGCCGCATCTTGGCCCTTAAATCAGTGTTCTGTTGCCCCCTACAGTTAGGAGGCTGGCTGCCACCCTCACCCACCCCGACTCCCTCCCTCACCCTAAGCTGTCTTGAGTCCCTGGCAGCCTTGCCTCTCTGTAATTGACTGCTACTGGAGCAGTGACTTGCTGGCTTAAGGGACTTTTCCTTCTGGAAGTTGTGTTATTCCAGATATTTAAATGCTGAAGATGAAGAGAACTAATGTCTGTTACACCAAAAACTCGCCACCACCGGACAATGTTTCAGTGGAATACGAAGAGACCAAAGTCTGTGTAAGCAGGATGGCAGATGGTGACTGGCTCCAATTCTGTCCAGCTAACAGTGTTGCCAAACCGCATGTGTTTAAACTACACAACCCACAATCCCTCAGTGAGACAAGAACAGAGCAACGAATCAAGCATAATTATGGGTTGTTTTGAGCCAAGTTGGTTATGAGTAGGAATAAGAGAGAGTCCAATCAGTAGGGGAAATGGCACCTCTTGAATTGAGAAAAAGAAGTCATTAGTGAAACAAACCAAAGGAATGTTGTGCCTTTCACACTGGTTCTTTGAGACAGATTCCAGGTGGACTCATAGCCACTGGTCAATATTGATAAAATGGGAATGATTTTGAGGGAAATAGTGGCACTCTAAATGGAAGTATGTATGGCATGGTAGCTATATTGCACAGTATTGGTCAAAAACCTGAATATATGGCTTTGTCTGTGGCAAAGGATTTATTTTCCCAAGGATGTTTGACATTTATCAACCATTCCTGGTCGCAAGCCTAACTGGAGGGTAATCAGCATGGAGCCTCAGAGGTGTGTTGGAAGGGTAGCTTGTTACTTTGTCGTTGTAATGTTATGACCGTTTACGGTGGGTTATGACACTTGGAAAGACACTGGGTTGTGTGTGAAGACTGTTGCAAGCAGTTCCTTTTTCTTGGTTCACTTATTTGACAGGTTAGTGTTTTGTCTTTTTTTGTGTGCAAGTGTGTTGTTGCTTTACTTTTTTACAAGACCAGTCCGTGCTTCTTATAAACTTTTTTAATTTCTTAACCCATGATAAGGCTAAATCTATCACCCCTTGAGAGGCTGAAACCTTAACCGATTATTTCAGAAAAGTACCACAAAGACCATGCATACCTGAATCACGTCCTTTGCCTTTGGAAAGTTGGTATCTCTTCCAGCACATCAGTTCAGATGTATTTGGGGTGTGTTCTTACATGCCTTCCAATGCTGCCAGAGGAATCCACAGTGTTAGGCATTACCTTCTGCTGTCTGTCTGTGGTTTAAGACGGGAGAAAGAAAGAACATGTACCACAGACTAGCAACCATCAAATCCCCACTGTACATTTTGTTCCCACATGAGGAGTTGCACATTTCACTTGAGAGTCCTTTGGTACCACACAAGCCAGTGACCAGAAGCATATTGATCCATGAATGGATGATGGTGTCTTGCCAGAGAAAGTACTCTAGCTCGGAGGAGTTCTCCAAATAATAAGGCCGTTAAATGTAACGTCACCTTTACAAAACAGTTTACTAAGGCAGGCTGTAAACTAACGCTGCAAAACAGGTTAACCTGGCACAATGTACAGTGTATTTGTAGATGAAGTAAAGCTCATAGTCAGATTTTCACCTAACCTGTGTTGGTACACAACAGAAGAGCTTTGACAATATGCCACCTGCCCAGCTGTTTAGGTCTTTCTTCCTGCTCTTTGAACTTTAATAAAGCCATGTTTGTTTTAATTTTATTTTGTTTCAGGTCCGAAAATGCAAATGCAGATGTCTTTGCCAAAAAAAAAAAAAAAGAAAAGAAATAAAGAAAGAAAAAGCTATTTAAATAGCAGAACTCACTCAAGCACTGCC
>JAVQKI010449380.1:0-10661 GCA_036025975.1 Nematalosa erebi | reverse complement strand
TACATCACTAAACGTAACCCAAAGGACACCGATACAGAAAATACAGAGTGTGAGTACAGAGGTGCAACTGTATTGTATGTGTATAACAGTGAACACCCATGTGTGTGTGTGTGTGCGTGTGTGTCTGTATCATGTATAACTTACTATGTGCACCCGGTACATGATGCTTATCCCCAAGGTCATGAAGGGTTTGGAGAAATCAATGACCTTCTCCCTCTCAGCAGTGATGGTGAGTCCAGCAACAGCCAAATCTGCTTTCTGTAACACACACACACAAACACACACACACACACACACACACACACACACACACACACACACACACACACACACACAGGTACACACACACACACACACACACACACACAAACACACACACACACCAAGGAGGAGATTAAGGTTACCTTTCAGTAATATTGGCATGCAACGGAGTTGAATCCTGAAACCTACAGCACACACACACACATCTTATGTTTGATCAGATTGAGGTCAGTGGAGAGAGCTTGAGGAAATTGATGCCAATATTTTTTTTACCACATACACACATGAATAACTGCTTCTAGCAAGTTCACTGTAACACACACACACACACACACAAGCACACACACACACACACACACTGTCTACGAGACACGATCTGATGACACACATAACTGATCCGTGCTGTGGCAAGAAAAAGTGAGCTGTTGTCCAAACCTGTCCATTAATATGAGCAAGAAGGTAGAAGGACAATATTTGAGCAAGGCAGAACAGATCGTCTCCAGGCGGGCACAAAGAGAGACACATTTCACATTCAGCTGTGAGAAAAGCTGCCTCCAGCCATCACAAAGGCCATTCATTCATTCCCAGGCTAATGTGTCACATTAGAACGGCATAGCACTGAGGGAAGCAGGCTGATGAGTAATGCCTCTCTGCTTCATCTTTTCCATCTCTCTCTTTCTCTCTCTCTCCATCTCTCTGTCTTTCTCCCAATTTTCAGTGCCCAATTTGTCTATTGCAAAGGTTGAGTGTCACTCTTTCTCACAGATTATTCTCTCTGTCTCTTTCTCTTTCCCTCTCTCTCTCCCTTCTTTCAAGGCCAGGTGCATTGAGCCCAAAGGCTCACTATCACTCAGTCTTAAAATGGACAATTTCCTGTGATTTCTCTCCCTGTTCACCCTCAGATGTTCCTCCTCACCTCTCCCTAATGAAGATCAGTGAACAGGACATGGATTGGATTATGGTAGATTGCACTAGAGATTAGGTTAAATTACATTAGGTGGACCAGCGGCTTTGGGCCTTGCGCTGGAAATCTCATGACGCCTCATGTTCACTTTTCCAGATGTAAGAGAGACTGGCTGGTCACTATAACAACCTGATGCTGTCGCTATGGCAGCCTGATGCTGGCAAGACAGGTTGGGTCGCTATGGCAGCCTGATGGTGAAGAGATGGGCTGGTCGCTACGGCAGCCTATTGCTGAAGAGGGGATGGGTCGCTATGGCAGCTTGATGCTAAAGAGAGGGACTGGGTCGCTATGGCAGTCTGTAGAGATGAGCTGGGCCGGTATGTCAGCCTGAGTGGCCGCCTCATCCCTGTCTGGGGACTGTGGCCTGTTGAATAATTTAGTCCAGTCTAAGGCTATTAGCCGACCTCAGCTCTTATCAGCTATCCTGCACCAACCACTTTAATAGCTTCAGACCAGGAGGAGAAATACAAATTTAAAGAGAGAGAGAGAGAGAGAGAGACAGAGAGAGAGAGAGAGAGAAACTGAATGAAACTCCCTTGTGTGGCTAGTGTGTCAATTATCAGCTTGGGGACCCTCACTCCCCTAATCAATACTTTAACCTGAGGCTGTCAGACTACAAGAGTTTCATGCTCTGGATCTTTCTCCCTCTTTGTTCCCCAGCCCTGTGATGAGCTTTATAATGCTCAATTACCCACTTTAACTCAGACCGTGGAAGATTTGGGAAATAAAGTGATTTGTTGATTCTGCACGGTGACTCCTTCAATCAGATAAATAAGGTTAATGCATCTCCGTCTCTCCCTGATTTGGAATTCCAGACGGTTGAGTGATTCAATGAACTCTAATACTATAAGCCTGGCTGAGCCCTTATCACCTGCGCCTCCAGAAGCATTTTAATGGCATCAATCCGATTGGAGGGGAAAAAAATTGGCCCTGACAGAGTGAAGAGACAGAGAGTAAGTGTGTGTGTGTGTGTATGCGTGTGTTTGTGTGTGTGTGTGTGTGTTTGTGTGTGTGCTTTAGTGTGTGTGTGTGTGTGTGTGTGTGTGTGTTTGTGTGAGTGTGTGAGAGAGAGAGAAGGGGGGGGGTGGGGGGGTAGAGTGCAAAAGTGTCTGGGTGAAGGCCAGGTTGTGATACCCAATCATTTGCCCAGTGGCAGCAACAGTGGCAGCAGCAGCAGCAGTAGTAACACTGGGACTATTAACAGCTACAGTGGCAGTTAGCAGCAGTAGTAACACTGGGACTATTAACAGCTACAGTGGCAGTTAGCAGCAGTAGTAACACTGGGACTATCAACAGCTACAGTGGCAGTTAGCAGCAGTAGTAACACTGGGACTATTAAAAGCTACAGTAGCAGCAGCAGTAGTAACACTGGGACTATTAACAGCTACCGTAACAGCAGCAGCAGCAGCAGTAGTAACACTGGGACTATTAACAGCTACAGTGGCTGTTCCCAGCACAAGTAGTGACCACAGAAATAACATTGCAAGTATACGTAATATTGCACTTTTAGCACTCAAAGTGTTAAGAAATGCTGTAACAGCAATTACATTTACATTTGCATTTATCAGACGTGTTGTAGTGTTAATAGATGTTGAATAAACAGCAGAAGTGACAGCGACAACAGTAGTATTAACAGATGCTGTATTAGCAGCAGTAGTAGTGACAGCAGCAGTAAGTCTCCAGACTCCTTCTCCTATGTGAATCCAGGGCTATGTTAACACATTAGCCTTTCCACTCAGTGACTTTAGACAACTTCATCCTTATTCATGGGAATGCAATCATATTGTTTTCTTCATACTGACTCATTATATGCACATATCTCCCAGGGTCAGCTGGGCACTATTTATAAACCTGCTGATATGACTAATTATGGGATGGAAAAAAGAGTGTGTGTGAGACTTGTGAATTATTTCAGTGGAATTAGAGGATTTAAATTTAAACATACACACATACACACACAAACACACAGACAAACACACACACACACACACACACACACACACACACACACACACACGTCAGGGCAGCTGCCAAAATAAGCTTGCTATTGTTTCTGTGTTGTTCAATGAGATGTCCTCATTTAGCATGGCTGCTGTGGCCACTCCGGGCCGCTGGTGGTTTTGGAACACTTTAAAGCTTCTGACGTGGCTGTTCTGAGTGAATGAGAAATTATTCAAACCGAAGAGCTCAGAGCAAACAGCTGCAACTTTTTCTTTCTTTTTTTTTTTACTTAAATATACGAATAAAAGCTTTCCAAAAATTCCACCACATTATCAGTCTAGTGTGTTTAGCTGTGTTGATACAGCTTGCATAATCATACATTTTTCTAGAAAGATAGCGTGACAGCGAAATAGATAACACATCAAAGTATAATCTGATAGGATCATCACCAGCAGCTGTGAAATAGTAAAATTTACATTTCTCATTAATGCCTTCTCTTGAGCTGATACAGTACATCCCTACAGTGAGCATTTCAGCACAGTGCATTCAAGCCAGAAAAATTCCGTCATAAAAAGACAATGGATAACACACAGCAGCACCTCCAGAGAGAGATGTGCTTCCTGTCAACAATGTGTTTGTGTGAAATCATCAATAAAATACCAAGCTTTGCAGATGTGAATGCACCATCCTCTCAAGTATTAATGCTTCGATGGCTTACATAAGCCTCAGCCTTTACATTCAGGCAGGGTGATAAACATGTTTGTCTCTGGGCGGCAGAAAAACTGCTGCCGCAGTACAAGTCTGCCTGCACCAAACTCCAAGACAACTCTCCCAGGACTCACTATTGATGCTTTGTAAACAAACAGTGACTGATTTGGAAAAGAGTAGAAAATAAAAAAGATGGAGTTTGAATGGGCAGAACAGAGTGCAGAGTTGAATAAGGACAGTGGTTTCTACATGAGGTCCTGTTTAGTGAGGGTGATTGATAGCTGGTGCTCAGTGTAAACCCTGGCCAAGAGGGTGCAGTGCAGTGTGAAAGTGTTCCCAGGGCCGTTGCAACATGGCAGGCAAACCAGGCAATTGCCCTTGGGCCCACCAAACAGGAAGGAGCCCCTACGGGACAGATAACAACATCTGTCTATCACAAAATTTTTGTTTCTGTGATAATGGACTCAAAATTATTTATTCAGACAACAACTAATGATATTCCTGAGAAGCCCAGAGTCCCTGCTGCCTAGAGATCCCAGAGTCCCCTAAAACGACCCTGAGTGCTTCCCAAATCTGAACTTTATTACTTGGCTAGTGAGTGAGTGTTGACTTATTGGTTTGTCTCGCTTCTTTGAGGTGTAACCAGTAAAGCATCATAACTTTCCAAAAGAGTGACAGAAAAGAAAAAGGTTGCTTATATTAGACTCCTTTGGGCTGTATGTAGGTTTATGAAACGAGAAATCATTTTAGACCATAAAGCCTTCAAGGAGAAACTATATCCTTCTGTGATAAAATATGAATGTAAACAATATCGGACTTAGATTCAGCACCTTTATCCAAATCAATACACTACCACTGTTTGTGCTGACCGAATGTCCTTTTCTACTTTGCGCATGGAGAGAAGTAAGAAGTCCTTGCTCTGAAAACTTATTCTGAAGGAGATGCTGTTGCCCTTTCCAATAAAATACAAAGGCAGTGCTGTGTAACAGGCCACAGTCTCTGTTTTCATCACTACACTTCCCCAGGGCCTCTTGCTGACGAGCTCCAACACTTTTGGAGGACACTAGAAACACATTCACAAACAAACTGATAACTGCAGCCACCCCTAACAAAAGGGTCAAAAGCAAAACAAACGGGGAAAACGTAGCCTACAGAAAAAAATGTTCTCTTCAGAGGGCCTTCAGTAGCCTCCACTGTTAAAGCAGAAGTACTGCATTAGTAATGCAGAAGATCTGCATTAGACAATCAAGCTACACAAACTGAAGTTCCAGTTAGACACAAACTTGCATGAGGTGCTAACAAATTGCTCAAAAATGTCTGACCCCACAACTTCTTACACTTGCACTTCTTACAGCATCCCTAATTTCACCTGAGATCCTGAAGAAATGTGTAGCTTTGGTTGTTTTTACTCAGAGCTCATCTCTGAGCTACTAAGAGTCTGGTTCTGGTTGGATACTTTTTACTCCTCCTTACTATATACGCTGACTGTATGCTTAACTCTGAGTCCTTTGAAGAACGGCTTTGATTGTGACAGCCAAAGTGCAGTCTTATCCTCCTATCTGAGCACATGTCAGGAGACTCTAGATGAATATGTTCAAAAGAGCCATACATCTGGAGTTTGGGGTTCAATGTGAATGCAAAATCAAATACAATTTCACCTTTAACTCTCAAGAAATTCTAACTTTTGATGTCACATGATGTATGCGTTGGTATAGGCCTGCTCCAATAAACAGGACAGGATGAATTCCTAGCATGACTGCCACTTTCAGTGGAATGTGCTTCCTACTTCTCCTGCATCTCACAAGCATTTGAAGGGCAGAAAAGACTGTGTGTGCCTGTGAGAGAGTGTGTGTGTGTGTGTGTGTTTGTGTATGTGTGAGTGTGTGTTTGCGTGTGTGTTGCAATTAGCCTGCTCTCATATATGAGCTTTACAGTTAGACCCATCTTACAGTACTAGTCTTGAACTTACTGAATGAAGATTGAATTCCTCTGTGCCTTATGTGATTAAAAACAGTTCAAGGTCAGTATACTGTAGAGCACAAAAAACTAAGTTTAAAAAACATACTCTCTGTATCTGTTTATGTACTTTGGTTTATTGAGCCCTGTCCACAAACATGAACGCATCACTGCGCTAAGCCATTACGTCCCACTCAAAGGGGACATATAATATAATATAATCAGTTCTGATTTATCAAAAATATGCTCAAATGGAACTTTACAAGCCCAATGGCAACCTTATATTTAGGCGGTGAATTGAAATGATTAGGCTTGGCTAAATGTTGCCCTCTGGTTACCACAATTGAACAGTTGATTTGTGACATGTGACATCATAAACAGACTTTCTTCTAAATCACCCATTTTTAGTGGCTGTTTCTAAGTTCAAGATGTACATGCAGGAAGACACAACCATGTTTCACATTCATGACAGCTCTGTGGCTAAATACAACCTCTCCCAAAGCCAAGGTAAAAATGGCTTTACATTCTATGTCTCCTTCAAAGTTTTTAAACTTTGAATCTTCGTACTCACATCTTTGAGTCTCAGACTCAGTGGGAACTGTACAACTTTTAATTTGGCAAAAACACTTGAAGTGGAGGTGGGATGTCCCTGAATAGGATAAGACTTAGAGGAAGAGTGTTAGACTCCTTTGGGTTGTATATAAGTTACGCTGATGTCAAGTTCCCCCCGGAGTCTGATAGTGTGTGACTCTGCTCTAATCATCTCAGTGAGCGCCCTGTTCTATCCTCTCCTCTGTTCTCAAAGTTCTCCCTACTGGACTGAGAGCTGTGGAGTGTTACTTTCTGCTCAGAGGCTCTCAGTGCTGCCAGAGACTCCCTGAGGAGGGAAAGGTTGGTGGGGTTGGGGGTTCTGGGAGTCTGAGGAGCTGAAGAGAGGAGAGGAGAAGAGGGGGTTAGGAAAAGAGAGAAGAGAAGAGGAAAGCAGAGGAGAAGGCCTCCCAGTTACGCCTCTAAAAAAGAGGGAGCCTGTAGGTGCCTCTCCAACTCATTTACCTTCTTAAGTCTGACAAAACTACAAACAAGCATAAAGCTGCTCCCTTCGGCAATAAACAGAAAAAGAAAGAGATAGATAGAAAGAGAGAGAGTGAGAGAGAGAGTGAGAGAGAGAGAGAGAGATGATTACTGCACAAGCACTGCAGCACTGCAGAGTTGAGGATGAAAAAAACAAGAAAATACAGTATGTGATGAAAAATTCATCAAACTCATCAAAATCAAACTCGTTGTATATTAACAATGATTACTGGACCGTGCAGCGACTGAAAGTGTAGAATACATAAAGGGCATCAGAGCTTGAATAATGCAAAGAGATAGTCTTTCTTCCTGCCTCTGTGTCCGATCCCACTTTCAGTCAATCATGACACCCTGCCGCCCACCCCAACCCAACCATCCCCCCATGAAAAAGTGTGAAATAGAGAAAAAAAAAATCTAAAAATCTAAGTCTTAGTACCTCTGTTGAATAAAACATTGGCTTTGGTGTCCCTGTGTGGCTGTCAGTTTCTCTCTGAGGAGAACAGCGCACTGGGTCCTGGGAGGGGAAATCACAGGACAGGACTAACTTCAGAGGTGTCCAGAGGCCAGTGGGGCAGAGAGAGAGAAGGAGAGAGAGAGAAAGAGAAAGAGAGAGAGAGAGAGAGAGAGAGAGAGAGAGAGAGAGAGAGAGCAAGAGAGAGAAGGACAGAGGGAGGGAGTGAGGGAGAGCCCAGGTGTCAAGAGACCATTGAAGCACTGAGGCAGTATCAAGGTGTCAAGATCACTGGGGCATCAGGAACCCTTAACACTGAAGCTTCCAGAAAAAAAATCCTCAAATATGAGGAACTTAGGAGGTCCCAAAGACTGAGATGTGGAGAAAGCCCTGAACAGTAAAGATCTAAAACAACCCTATACCTCCCCTCCATAAAATCCACTTATCTAACAGGGCAGTGGTGGCGTACAGGTTAAGGAAGCTCGCGAGCATGCTCAAAGCCTAGAAATTGTGGGCTTGATTCCCGGTTGCCACCATTGTGCCCTTGAGCAGGGCACTTAAACCTAAATTCCCTAGGGGAGACTGGCTCTGAACTAATTGATTGTTGATAAATTTAAGTTGCTTTGGATAAAAGTGCTGCTAAATGCATAAAAAGTAAATGTAAAATGTTATCTAAGACTGAGGAGGAATCCCAAAGACTGAGAGGTGGAGAAAGCTCCTAAAACAGAAACTATTAGAGACCCAAAAGAAGCCTCTAGAAAATCTTCAAAATCAGAGTCACTGAGAAGAACCCAAGAATTGTGATGTAGAAAGCCCCTAACACTCACAGAACTTTGTTTTTCCGTTAGGAACTTCATACAAACGCACAAGAGGACACACCAAGCAATCTCTCTCCACTGTAAAGATATAAGATACTCCAAATCCAGAATTCATTTCTCAATTTAAAGGCAGTGAGGGGTTCCCTTACACCCAGAGACCCCAAAGCACTAAAGCTCTGAGAAAGGCAGAGACACACAGATGATCAAGAGAGTGAGTCCCATACACAGACGTATTGAGAACTCTAAACTCCCTTTATAACACTAAAACTGAATCCTCTCCTCTAGGTATCAGCCCCCACTGCCCCAGCCAACGTCCCCCAAGCTATAAATGTTCAACGACTTAACTGCCATAAATTGGCATTGTGATGTGCTGATTGATGCCAGGTAAGCACACAAGGGTTTAGGGCTAAGGGTTAACATTGGGGATCAGCCAGAAGCTCTAATCAGAAACGTGTAGATGTCAGGTCCTTACCCCTCCCTGCCCTTTCGAGTGGGAATGTGGGTGAGAACCTGAACAGACTAAATGTCTGGTTGTCAGACCCCTGGCTCTGCCTCGCCTCTTCTCTCTAGCACTGGTGGTGATGGCGGGGGGTGGTGGTGGTGGTGGTGAATTAGAGCCAGAGGACACGCTGAAGGTCACGGGAGCAGAGCTCACTTAGAGGGAACAAATTGAGACAATAATAAGACTAGGCACTCCTTTCTTTATTTCTTTAATGGCTTTGCCCTCCATTAGCCTGCTGAATTAAGACAGATAACTTCTCCACAGCACTCTCCTGCTGCCCCTCAACTTAGATGACTCTCAAACAGAAAACCATGAGCGCAGAGCACTTTCGGTGCAGATTTAGGACAAGGGAGACGATTTTCTCTCATAAAGAAATCTATTGCTTGCCTGTCTGAAACTGTGACAGCCTTAAAAGGCTAATGAATCACCCCAAACCTCTCAAATAAATAAATTAATAATTTTCGTCTTCTTTTTTCTCCTTGACTTCTTTCCTGAGTATGATCACGGTTCAGTGCAAAGGGGAATTGTATGTGTATGTATGTGTGTGTCTGTGTGTCTGTAAGAATCCCAGCTCGTCAGACTGGTGTGACTATCTTTACCTCAGTGGTCAGTGCTTCACAGTTCTCTGGTTCAATGTTAACACAGCTGTGTACGTACATGTTCATGTAAGAGAGAAAACGTGAAACGAGAGCGAGAGATAGAAAGAGGGAGAGAGAGAGAGGGACACACACACACACACGCACACACACACACACACATACACACACACACACACACACACACACACACACACACACACACACACACACACACTGCCTAATAAAGTGGGCCTGCTCCATGAAGGATGGAGGTGACACATCATTGGAACATGGCAGTGTGGTGGAGGTTGAGAGGACAGTCCTCCTCGTCTTCTCTCCTCCTCTACATCACCTCTCCTCTCCTCCTCTTCATTAGGTAAAAGCCATGTGCCAGGAGGCCACTCTATCCTCAGCAGAGACACGAGAGACACACTCAACACACATCAGTCTTCTCACTTCTGACTGATCTTCATCCTCTTCCTCATCATAATCATCATCCTCACCAGCACACTACACATACTGCTTGATTTAACTTTACATGATTCTGTTTTACAGCAACTCATGTTTTAGTTCAGTTAAGTTCTTCAGGGTCAAATAGATTCTGGTTTAATTACATGGCCTTTGTTCTGTTAATTGGAAGGATAACAGTATGCCTCAGACCAAGCCATTCCAGCCAATCAAAATGTAGCTTCAGAAGCACGGCAGTCAGAAGGATCATTTGATTGGCTGTTGAGCGAATAAAGACAAGTATTCCCGGGAATCACTGACTGAAATTTAAGATGAGGTTTTCCTTTGTAATTTGATCCTGTGCATGTTTCTACCCTTGGGATATCTGTAAAAATGAAGTCATATATTCCGCTATGGCGGAAGCTGGAGGACTCTTTGTGACATTGAAACTCACCCTGGTCATGAGTTCGCCCACCATGCCCGTCCAGGTTCCATTGGCACCCGAAACGCCGTAGACGCCGTCGCCCACCAGCCGGATGCGGTACTTGAACTTGAGAATGTCGGCCAGCTCCTTCAGCATGTCCACGCAGAAGCCCTCGTAGCGGTCGTTCCCCTCCAGCTCCTGGTAGTTCGGACGCAGCATCACGTACGGATTCTCCTGCAATCCACACCACACACACACACGCGGCCCTTTAAATACAGCGGACTTATTTGACTTTATAAGTTGGTGTTTGCACCACTGTCACATCACTAGTTCTTCATTTACTAAAAATCAGAAAAAATCTAAAATGCGTACTCAGGCTGTAAGTGATGATTCTGTGGAGACAACTGTCTAGTTGAACTTGTACGTGTACAGATGTACGTGTATTATGCAGCATGTCAGTTGTATTTAGTCATAACTCCCTAAATATTCTCCACAGAAACAGAATCTGTGGATCTCTGTGTGTGTGTGTGTGTGTGTGTG
>JAVQKI010449280.1:0-11674 GCA_036025975.1 Nematalosa erebi | reverse complement strand
AGGAGGGGAGGCCAAACAAGGTCTTTGGGTTATCAGGTTTTTGGCTTGATGGGTGGATGGAAATGTTGTGTGTGGAGAGATGTAACAGGTCCATGAAGTAGTGCCAGGAGCGTGTGTGTGTGTGTGTGTGTGTGTGTGTGCAGTGTAGGATGTTTTTGTGAGTGATTGTCTAAAAATGGGTGGGGTCAATATAGTTTGTGTTTAAGGTTCAGACGGCCTGAGGATAAAAACTTCTCCTGACAACTGACTAACTTCTCCTGGTGGGCAGTGGTGGCATAGTGGTTTAGACACCTAGCTAGCATGCTGGTAGCCTTGGAAAATGTGGGTTTGATACCCAGCTGCCACTGTTGTGCCTTTGAGCGAGGCATTTAAACCTAAGTTGCTCTAGGGGAAACTGGCCCTGATGTAATTAATAGTTGAAGAATGGTGGTCGCTTTGGATAAAAGCATCTGCTAAATGCATAAATGTAAATGTCAGTTCTGGCCCTTCAAAGTACTCATAAATTAACATGAGAAATAAAATATTCCTATTTTTTATTTGAAGCTTTTCCACATTTTACTACTTTATTGCGCAGTGTCACATACAGTATATGGACAGTAAAATAATTTTTAGCAAAAAGAGATTTCAAAACAAATTAAAATGGATATCAACCTGAGCTCAATTTTTAATAAGAAAAACAATAGATAAAACATCCTTAATAATTCTTTCATAATGTGTGCATTAAAAGGGTTCAAAATGGACATGAGTCTAATCAAGGAACATGTTTTGACCAGCCTTGGGATCATATGTAATGCAATGTCTATGGATGGAAACACAGTAGGCTATATGTCGGCCCCAAAATCGTCCCCATGGTGGGTGGGTCAAAAAGTGTGTGTGATAAAACTGTATATAAAAAAGGAGAAAACTGTGACAGCAAGACAACCTCTGGTAATTACTGGCTTTATAAAAAGTCCTCTAGTAAGGGACACTTGGTCTGTCTGTAGGAACCATCTACTTACTACCAGAAAAGTGTAACGTTGTGTAATCTCTGTGCCGCACCAGTGCTACTGCCCACAGTATCAGATATACTGGACAACTTCCCAGCCTGACATATTGGGGTCTTCCGGTGAGGTAGTCTGTAATCCAGGATACTAGGATGGATCCACTCTCATCTGCAGTAGCTTGTAGGGTTGTATGGTGTTGAAGGCACCTGATTATGTTAAGTCAAAGAATATGACTTACACCAGCATTCCCTTTGCCCAGGTGAGATTATGCCCTATGTAGCAGATAAAGAATATGAAGCATAAAAAGCATCCTCCCATGTGTAATCTAAAACCCTTTTTTTGTCTTTTTGTTGCTCCTTCATAACGTTACCTTGCTAAAATAATCGCCTACAGTAAGTCTTTTTTTTTTTCAGGTTTTTTCAGGAATCACAAAAATGGCCTAAAATACTTTTCTTGACGATTTGGGCAAAAACAAAATTTTGGCCAAAAAATGCCTTAGGCGATTATTTTAGCAAGGTGACAATAAGATTGTGGCCCTTCTGGTTTTCTTATTTACGCTGTTGTTACTTTGATTGACTGGTGGATGGCAGTAGATGCCCAAATATAACTCTGCTGTACCTAATACCGAAGATGAAAGTGAAAGGAAATAAATGACGGAAAACTTTAATTAGCACAGTTGAGCACTCTCCTTTATTCAAGTGTGTGACAAAACTTGAAGCAAAAAGACATCTGAACACACGGTTTGAACACAGAAGATGGAACTAGAGCAGATAGAAGACCAGCTAACTAAGCTAATTCGTCAGCTTACGTTTGAACAGCAAAAAAATTTGTGTATCCAAGCTAAAGTTTCTTAAGACAAAGCAGAGAGGCACACATTGATCCAAGCAGTAAATGAGTCTGTGGAGAAGACATTAGAAAGTAAGAATTAGGGCATAGCACAGACATTTGTTCAGGATTTGCTAATTTATTGAGACATAGGGCACCAAGGGGGCATGGAAAAAATGGAGGCAACGGACTTGAGCTACAGGGCCTACAAAAACAATATGCTGAAATGCAGATGAGCCTCCAGGAGTTGACCTGAATGCCTCAGGAAAAAATGAGTCGACTAAGAGAGAAAGTTAATAGGCCACCCAGCTCACAGAACCTCAATCTCCATTCCTTAAGCTTCTGAAGTGATCATCAGACATGAGTTTCAAATAAATGGTCAGAGTTGGGGCAGAGGGATAATTATCCTACACCAGTGGTTCTCAAACTTCGGAAGCTTTCCCAGGACTTAGTTTACAGGATATGCTGAAAAGTAATTTGACTCGGGTAAAGATAATTCTCAACGCTCACTTTAAAAAAAACTTTACAACAGAATACAAAAGAATCCCCCCAGAACTTTATATTATGTGCAATTGAACTCAAAGAAAGACTGATGGCAGCAGCTACCTGGACAGAGCGCATCAGCCAAGGCTTTTGTCAGGTCAAAATTGTCAAAAGTAAAAAGGTAACAGCTGTGAAAAGACAAATGAAAACCAAGTTGACTGATGCTGTAAAGTAACAGAGAGGAGAATTAGCTGAGCTGCAAAGAGTGTCCAGAAGTCACCACAACCACCTGAACAGTTCCAACCCAGAACCAGATGGGCATGCAGAGGATGTCAAGAAAGGGAGAGAGAGAGACACAGAGAGAGAGAGAGAGAGAGAGAGAGAAACTTTATTGTCCCCATGAGGAAATTATTTCTCAGTAAATGAGGATTTGACATGACCAAATACAGTGTCAACAAAAAAACAATAACAAACCCCAACACACATTGACCTTCCACATACCCCCAAGACATGACAGAGATATTATGACATTTGGACATTTGGGGTGACCCATGGCATCAATTGCTAGTAACCATAATGATAAAAATAATAGAATGTACAAATGATAAATGTACAGATGTGCAATACTGGTACAAATATATGTACAAATACAAATGTACAAATGTGGCGTTCTTTGCTCAGCCCCGCTTACGGCACAATTAAAATCTAGTATTTTTGCGTTGTAGTTTATTAAAAAAGACAATTGCTTGTGGGATGAATGATTTTTTAGTCTGTTGTTATTTTCCTAAGCCTACCTTTTTGCGCTTCTGTTGCATTGCCAAACCAACAGAGGATGCCAAAGGTTAAGACACTCTCCACAAAGGCACTATAAAAATTCTTGGTTACTCTCTGGTCCACATCAAATGAGACCAACTTCTTAAGAAAATAAAGTCTCTGCTGCCCTCTTTTTTGGATAACTTCTGTGTGCTGCTCCCACCTCAACTTATTATCTAAAACTACCCCCAGGTACTTGTACTCAGTAACTGACTGTATGGGCTGACCCCTGATAATAGTAGGGCTACATGTAATTGATGCATCTTTTCGGAAATCAATGGACATCTCCTTTGTCTTTAAGGTGTTCAGGAGCAGGTTAGACTCCTCACACCAGCCTATAAACTCATGTAAGACTGGCCCATGGTCCTGTTCATGTTCATCCTCCTTCAGAAGGCTGACTAGTGCTGTATCGTCAGCAAACTTAATTAAGTATCTGCCAGGGTAGAGACTAGAGCAGTTGTTAGTATATAGTATAAAAAATAGGGGAGATGACACACACCCTTGGGGAGAACCACTATTAGTACTAATTTTATCAGAAAAAGAGGAGCCCACCTTCATCTGTTGGACTCTCTGACTCGAGAAATCTAAGAGCCAGAGAATCAAGCCTCCATCCAATCCAAAATTCAGTAACCTCTGAGCCAGGATGTTGGGGTTAATTGTATTGAATGTGGATAAGAAATCAAAAAAATATAATTTTTACATGAGTTTTTGGAACCTCAAAATGTGTATACACAAGATGTCACAATAGCGTCATCAACCCCCTGCTAGGCCGATACGCAAACTGTAATGGATCTAGTAACTGATGGGTATGTATGAAAACATGTTTCTTCACTCTTCTTTCCAAGCATCTCATGACAAGGGAAGTTAATGCTATAGGGCAGTAGTGATTTTGCTCAGTTGGAGAGGGGATCTTAGGGATGGGGATGATAGTTGAAGCTTCAAAACGGGAGAGGAAAGCATTTAAATCATTAGCCAAATCCCAACCATCCCTAGCCATAACACACCTATATTATTAGATTTCCCTCTCCCTTTATGGGGGGTGCAGGTCATGGTTTTAATTGACTGCCATGCCTGCCTGGAATTACCCAAGGTCATGTTTTGCTCTACTTTTTGTTTGCATATATTCTTGTCTATCTTAATCTGTTTTTTTTATTTCTCTTTGTGTGTTTCTCTTTGCAATTTCGTCTTCCTGAATGTGGGCCCATGTCTTTGTATTTAAAAGGGATTTCAGTTTTTTTGATACCCAGTGTTTATTATTAGGCAACATCTTAAAGGACTTGGTAAGCACAACCAAGTTCTCACAGAACACAGGGTGAGAAGGGGTGATAAGCGGTGATAAGAAGCAACACTTTCAAATCCAAAGGCTTTAGGACTCTAAAGAATTCAAAACGTAAAAGTGGTACTGTGGGCATTCCTGGATAAGCATAGAATGTACATCCACTGCTATTCAAGAACAGCTGAATAAATCACGAGACTCCCAGGCTATCCTCAAGGAAAGCATTCATCAGTTAGAAGAGAGACCTTCTGGAAGAAAAAGGGAGAAAGAAAAAGGGAGAAATACATCGCAAAGGTGAGAGCCCCGGGCACTGAACAGCTCTTGGCCCTAGCGGCAACCAGACAGATCTCTTTCATTTAAAATGAAAGAAAAGTTCCAGCTGGAGCCATCACAAGCCCCACAGTTCACGCTTTAGGCACCCAAGCTGGTGACAGATGAGAAAGGTGCCGCAGAAGAGCCAGTCATTGCCTATAGTATTACCGAACAGCTGTTAAAGAATGGGTTAGACCTTCCATAGGAGGTAATAGCACTCGTTTGACTGTAAAAAGACTGAAATGTTTGTAAGAATGATAAAAGCCAGTGACCCTGAATGCAGCGATGGTGTGGTGAGAATGTGAAAGGCAGAAAGAGGTGATCTCTGCTGATCAGGTGAGAAGCATGAAGTGCTTGGTGAGGACAGGACCCGTGCTAGCCTGCCAAGAAGCGCTTTTCATGCCTGATGAACTTGCCCCCTGGCCAGATGGTCTGTGTATGACTGAGAGCATGATAAAGGTCATGAGTGAAGGGACATATCCTCACCTAACACTGACACCCACCAGAGATGATTGTGGTGTAGGTGGAAAGAGGAAGCAAATGAGTTAGGCCAGTTTCACACTTCATTGGTCATGTGTGCATGTATATTAATATATATATACACATACAGTATATATATATATATATATATATATTTATATATATATATATATATATTTAGAATAAAAAAAAAAAAATTATCGTGGGATTAAACTCTAAACAGACCTAATGCTGAACAGCTGGACTCTAAACAAACACCATGTGTGCAGCCAAACACCTGGTTGAGTGAATGACGAGTACACTGGCATAATTAGTCCATCTAATAATTTAATAAGTTGAGCTGCGGAGAGAAACATTTCCGAGGAGAAGTTTCTTAAAACAGGCTTTTGCACTGCATTTTATCAGCTCACTCTTTTAGGGAGTTAGCGGAGTTAATGGCAAAAAGCTGCACTCCTTGCGCCCAATCTTCAACACACGACAACTCTGCTCTCATGCATAATGAGCTCATCTTCTGAGGACACAGATTTCTTATAAGCACGCTAAGCTGAAATGACTTCACACCGAAAGCCGAGAACCCCATGTGTTTCCATCCACCGATCCATCAACTTGTCACGATCGAGACTCCTCTTTCTTGATCGATTAAGATACGTAATGCAGATCAGAGAAACAAATACGTCAAAATAAGTGTCGGCAATCAATCTGACCTGACAATAAGTAATTCGCACCCAACCACGAGCAGTGTTTGTAAACACGGCCTGCACACTGCCCTAAACAACTGCCAACAAATCCTAACATTGTAGAGTTTAAGTTATTGGTTGTAGTTTCTTAAAGCCAGAAAACTAGTTTCAAGGTCCACACAGTAATAGAAAAGCATGACTTTTGGACATGTCACATTTAACAATGACCTACAGACATAGACTGATGATTAACAGTGACCCAACTGTTGGTGCTTGTTGGAGTTTGTGGGCACTTGTTGGCACACTGCGCAGTTAGCGTTCCCGTCGGCAACTCACCTGGTCACTGAGCGTGCACTGCTCCGTGCAGATGTCTGTGATGAGGTTACGTGCTTGCTTGGCCATCTCGTCCAGGAACATGTTGCACAGGGATAAGCTGCGATCGCCAATGTGGTGCCGCTGTTGGAGAGAACAAAGAGAACACACACACACACACACACACACACATACGTTAAGACAGACAGACAGACACAGACACTTCAGTCAGTCTAAAGCAAGGTCTTTGGAGGTCAGCTGTTTATTTGGTTGTTGCTGCCACTTGTCCCCAGAGGCCTGGGCAGTGCCAGAGCAGGCTGGGCTGTGGCTGTGGCACAGAGTGTGAGGTGACGCAGGGCGGCAGGGCGCAGCGTGGTGTGGCGTGGCGTGGCAGGTCCTGTCTGAAGGGCTGTTTGTGACCCTTCAGCAGCACTAGACAGGACAAGCGAGCCTCTTTGTGAGACACACACACAGGCTTCATTTGCCAACCCCCCCCCCACCAGCCCCAGCCCCAGCCGGCCGAGCAAACAGAGCAAGTCTCAAGAACGACTAATCCAAAACAAGTTTGCCCCTGTGCGAACGAAGGGGCAGCACAGAACGAGAGAAGGAGAAGGAGAAGGAGAGAGGAGGATATAGAGCGCGCGAGAGCGAGAGAGGGGGGGGGGGGTGTCATTCACGTTGAGTGTGGTGTTTGTGTGTCCCTTGGACAAGCTCCACAGATGAGGGGAGAGGCGAGCCTTTCTTCATTCACTAAGGAGGAGATGAGCGCTGACGGTTAGTTAGAGCATCGGCGATCGGGTTGCGTGCACGCTGAAGGGCCAGTGCTTAGACATGCCACTCCAGGCCTCTGCTGTGTACTTCAACACAGCAGATTCCAATTATCCACCCCTTTGTCATTTGGACATTACTCAAATGACATCACACCCCCCTCCCGCCTCAGACAGTGACTCTACAAAGGAGAGAGGAAAAAAAAAAAGAGAGAGACACTAAATACTTTTTTACCTCTTTTGTCATGTGTTTGTGTGTGTGAGTGTGTGTTGGGAGATCGGAGCATACCCACCCCACCCCGGAAAATAACGTATCTATTTAAGATGATGCCAATACTGACCTTTTGTAAAGCTGCCGTGATCTTTTTACTGTTACTCTAAACCGCTGTAAAAAGTTTTTCAGCGCGAGGGATGGAAATATTCTTGGAAACTTTTAGTGCTTTTCCAACATAAATATAGCCTGCAGCTGGTCAAAGCTGCGAACAGTGGA
This sequence comes from Nematalosa erebi, assembly GCA_036025975.1. Taxonomy (NCBI): domain Eukaryota; kingdom Metazoa; phylum Chordata; class Actinopteri; order Clupeiformes; family Clupeidae; genus Nematalosa; species Nematalosa erebi. The sequence continues at coordinate 4,256 of JAVQKI010449280.1, read as the reverse complement.
CATAGGAAGAGGAACATTTCAGAGACATGCTGAGAGAGGGAGTTTCATGTTTGAATAAGGGAAATCCAAGCCTTCTATGGCTCAATAAATCTCTTTTATTCCTCTAAGTGCTCTCACACAGCACTGTGCTAAGGCCCTCCTTTAACTAGGGAAGCACACCCACATAAGATGTCTCATTGTGCCACTTGATTTTTTTGGAAGGGGGAGGGGGGAGCATTTTGTCGACCAATTAGGTACAAAAATATAAGATTATTTACCGAAAAATTAGACGGGATATTGGACAGGCAGAGGAAGGGGAGGAGGGAGAAGGGGAAGGCATGGATGTTTGGCAGGAACAAACACTTCATGAATGCACCTGGCGTTTTTCAGCTGGTCGAACAGGAATCTGTTGTGTGGCATGTGTGTGCAGCCCGAGGCCTGCTAACTCCCTACTGAGTCTGAGACGGGGAGAGGGGCATGGGGGGGGGGTGGGGGCGGTCGACAAAGCCTCAGCAAAGGTCAGGAGGGAAGGTGGGCAGTTGCAGCAGTGTATGGTTCAATTACAAATTTAATAAATCACGCTTTTCAGCGTCTGGCCCTCCGTACACATCCTGATACACGGACCTCAGTACACAGCCCTTCAGCTCCAGCACCGCATTCCAGCCCAAGGGTAAAGGAGGGAGGTGAGGTGAGGTGGGGAGGGGAGGGGAAGGCAAGGGAAGGGAAAAGGGGTGGAGGACAGGAGGGGAATGAAGGGGGGGGGGATTCTGCACCATTTTCCGAATTCTCAGTGCGACTCCATCCTGCCCGCTCGTCAGGGCCCTCCCGCACGGCCGAGAGGGCACCTACTTTCCCAGCGTTCACACACACACACACACACACACACACACACACACACACAGAAACAGACACAGACACAGACACAGACACACACACAGCTCCACAGACTAAATTCATCAGGGCATGTCTTAAAACATTAAGCTGGAAGCTGGAAGGACCCATCCCCCCCGGGTCTTTGTCATTGTTGATTTTAAGGGCACCCTTACAGGGCACCCTTGTGAGCAGCCCCAACTAGACAGTAAATAAATATGTCCTCCTGGTCCAAAAGACTTGGAGTGGCCATGGGTGGCTGTGAAACGCTGTGAAAGTGCACTCTTAAAGCAAGTCTGCTACGAGTGGATACAAACTGATTTGAAAAACACTTCGGTCTTCCTTGCTAAAACAACACCAAAACCTCCCCGAAATGTTAATGTTATTTTTCTTATGACGGCCAGAGGAAACGTTCCCCTTCCGTGACACTGGTCCCAGGTGTATGGGTATGTGTGTGTGAGTTACTCTATGCAAGAGTGTCTGTGCATATCAACGTCTGTATGTGAAAGAGACTGTATGTGTATGTGAGAGTGTGTGTGTGAGAGAGCAAGCAAAAGGCTGTGTGGGTGTATGGATGTGTGCGCGTTTGTGTGTGTGTGTGTGTGTGTCTCACCTCCTCTGGGCACAGCTCGTGGGTGCAGCTCATGAAGTGCGTACAAAGCAGGGGGAAGGAGATGGAGTAGCGCGACTGCGACGGCAACTCCAAGCACTGCTGGAACATCTTCTCAAATGCACGACTGTAAAAGCTATCAGGCAAAGCCCAAAGACACACAGGCAGACAGATAAAGACAGACAGATAGAGACAGAGGGGCAAAGGATGGAGAGAAAGAAAGAGAGAAAGTGGGGGGAGAAAGAAGGGAAAGAGGAGACATGAGTTGCCAGTACATTCATCTGTCTGGTACATTCATATCTTATCTGTCCAAACTCGCCTATCCTCATCCTGTCTAGCTCGCCAAAAGCCAGAACCCTCCAAACAAACAATCCCAACACACAGTTGCTAAGGGAGCTTCTGGGAATGAAATATAGGAACCTCCGAGGCCTATTCTGCAAGCAATTAATAGAAATGGGAGATACTGTAACTGACTTTTATTTGACAGGGGGACAGATGCGTGGGGAGATACTTACCAGAAGATGGAGAGGTCCGAGGTTTCCACCAGCATCTCAACCAGCGAGTCCACCATCTTGGTGTGGAAGATGATGGTGTTGAGCATCTTGCCCAGTTCACGATGGTCAGCGAGGCCCAGCGAGGCCTTGGACACACTGGTGTAGGCCTGTGGAAACATGCACCGTTAGCAACGTCACCGCTAACTGAGTTGACCTCGCCGAGCCAACTTTACACGGTGATCTCTACACAGAATTTTGAAAAACAAAACAAGAAACAATGAAAAAAAAAAAACATGTTATTATCTGGCCCTGACTACACCAGGAGAAAACCTCAAGCAATAAAGAGGATCTGATCCAAATGGAAATTGGACTTTGGGGTTTAGAGGGAAACGTGTGGTTTAATGCTCCACCATATCGTTAACTTCTGAGGACGCTTTCTGGGAAGTACTTGGTTTTTTAACTTGATACTGTTGATTCAGACAATGGGCAAGCTACACAGTTTCTTTCCCTGAGACGTGGGATGAAAATGAAGGCAGTATGCAAAACAGACTGAGGCTCTGGCGTTGTGGATCGAGACTGTTGTAGGGCTTCAAAGCGCAGTATGTTACAGGGCCACAACTGTAAAGCTACACATGGTTTCTCCCATCTGTCCGTGTGTTTTCTAGGTTCACAAAACAGTATCCTTGAGCTGGGAGAATCTGACGAAATGTCCTGGAAATTTCCTTCTTTTTTTAAGAAAAGAAGGGAAAAAAAAAAAAAACACCTCACATGCAAACACACACTTTTATTTTTCCTCACATCCTCCCTTTTGGAAGTGTGGAGCGCTACGCGAGTGTGCGAGAATGCTGTGAAAGTGTTGACTTTTTGAAGCGCGGCCCTCGCTGCTTTCATCATCTCAGAGCGGTGCCAAGTCAAAGAACAGCCCGTGCCAGGATGGTACCACACGCCACATAAAGACATTCAGCAGGTGCTAAACTCACAAAGCCTGTGGTTCAGGAGTCAAGGGCAGGACAATAAACATACCAGAAAGCATTAAAGTCAAATTAAGAGTGAGGGAGAATGAGGGAGCTGAAGTACATGGCATATTTTTAGACAGACCCCCACCCAGCCACCTCGGTCTTGCTATAGACTGCTGGTGGCATAATTTGTCTCGTTCAGGCAGCCTTTTAAGCTTAAGGAGTCCCTCCACTCAGATAGACAGACTCAGACATGAACTGAATGAACTGGGAAAGGGGGGGTTGGGGGGTGGGGAGGGGTGAGAGAGCAGGGCACGGTCCTTCTCCTCTTGTTGAAGCCTTAGCCACCACCCCCCTGCGAGATGACGGTTTGACTAAACGAGAAACGCAAATGCGCGCACAGAAAAATAAATTTCCATGGTGAAACCGGCTCCAAAAAACAAAAACAGAGCGAGATTCTTGAGCCGCGACGACGGTTTCCATGGGGTAGTGTCTCTGAGCACAGCTCTGAGGAGAATATGAATGTGTGCCTTCTGACCTCAGCATGGTTGTGTAACAGATAAAGATTCTGCTGCGACCCAAACATGTGGACTTAATGGCAACTGGTTCCAATATGTGGGAGTGTACGTGTGTATGTGTGTGTGTGTGTGTGTGTGTGTGTGTTTGGTGGGGGGACGCAACAAAGAGCTCTCTGACATTTTACTTGAGGGCTTATTTTTGGGACGTGACAAAAGAAATGAAAAATGTATGGCACACATTGCTGCGTGCCGACGCACACATGTGCACACTTCTGTCAGCTGCTCCATAACCAGCTGTTTAAATACTTCCTGAATTTGCTCAGGCCCAGCAAACAGTGAACGCGAGTGAGCACACGCGGCGAATAAACGTTTGCGCTTTCTGCCGAGCTCTTGTCCGCACTGTGTGCCCCACAAAGGAGGGGTGAAGAGGGAGGACAGGGGGGAAAAAAAAAGAAGAAAAAGAAAGAAAAAAAAAAAAAAGAACGGTTCCGGCTGTGAAAAAACGAGGCTGGTCGAGAAAGCTTTCAGGACTTGAGAAAATAGTTGTTCAGCTGTAGGAACAGTTCCCTTTGCATGCATGGCAGATTTTCTTCACTCACCGCTTTGCACCTCCCTTCCGTCCCCATTTGGTACACCCCAACAACCACCCTGATCCACTACCACCACCACCACCACCACCCTTCCCGTCCCCATTCGGTACACCCCAACAGCCACCCTCATCCACCACCACCCCCCCCACCCCAACCCCCACCCCCCCCCCACCCTTTTCGTTATTCTCCTTCTGCCCCCTTACCCCCCGTTGTACAAAAAAAAAAAAAAAAAAAAAAAA
>JAVQKI010449220.1:0-10262 GCA_036025975.1 Nematalosa erebi | reverse complement strand
TTAAAAATTAACAGATCACCATAAAAAAGATTTTTTTTATATCCTCAAATGTAGGGGAGGTATTAATTGTTGGAGGTCTAACCACTCTGCCTTTCACAGTGATGTACAATAGGGGTACAATACAAGTAGTTTCATTTGTTAAAGGAGAAGTCCATGGTAAATCAATCCATGGCTTTATTTGTCATCACAAGGTGCTGCCAGTATATGAAGAATGAGAAAATGTGGTGCGACATAGATAAAATAGCAACAGACCATGATAAGGACATGGAAACTCCATTTCAGTGTAATTTTCCCTTGTCCAATTCGTAAGCATCAGCTGCCGGTCCATGAATTTGATCTGTGCTGTTCATTACCATGAACAACAAGGCTATGGATTGGTTTACCCCAGACTTCTCCTTAAAGCAGTTACTTTAAAACAGAATTGTAATGATTTGCTAGCCAGAAAGATTTTTGCATTTGTTTACTGTTTGTAGACTGTATCCAAAACAATCCAAACAATAAGCATTTGTGACAGTCAATCAAAAGATGCCTGTAAGTTATGCTTACTCTATGACAGCAAAGTATAATTAACTAGAGTGAACAACTTATAAACTGAAAAACAGTCAAAAGGTAGATTAGTGTGGAACAATTATGTATTAAATACATGTAACTCATGCAGGACCTGTGCTATGCCATCCAGGGGTACTTTAAAATAGATCTATCCTACTCTTTTTTCTTGTCTCCGACTTACTGCTTAGCAGCCTGATGTACTGCAATTTGATGGCATGAGCACAAGATGGCAGCAACCTCCACAATATTGCGCCATCCAGTTGGTGCTCATCTGAACTGCAGTTTATATTAATAACCAGCAGATGGCATACCTCACATTCATATACAATACTTCATGCTAGAGATTAGAGCAAGGTGTTGAACCCCCATTTTTATTCAGTGCCTAATATGAGGACTTTAAATAACTAAAGTAGTAGTAAGCCTAGTACATACTATTACTACCAAAGTAGTAGTAGTAGTAGCAGTTGTTGTTGTAGTAACAGTATTGTTGTTGTTGTTGTCGCTGTTGCTGTTACTTAATACATTGATAGCAGGCAGTAGGCACAAATAATGATATTTATGAACAACAAACAAAGGACTTGATGTTGATATGATGATGAGGCATCAGGGTAATATCTTTCCCCCCATCACTCACCTTGAGCAGGGAACATGACAGAGAGCTGCTGCAGGGGGAAGCATAGGCTAGCCATAGTGTACAAACACACACCCAAATATTTTTGCTTCTGAAGAGTCCATTATTCAGTCTCTCTCTCTCTCTCTCTCTCTCTCTCTCTCTCTCTCTCTCTCTCTCATCTTCTTTTCCATTTCTTCCTATCCTTCAGTTCCCTGATCCTTTCTCACACTTATCCTTTTACCCTGAAGTACCTTTAGGCACTGATTGTATCAACGATGTTGATTTTTATTCCTTAAATTGAAATCCATGCACTGTTTAATGCTATGGTGGTTAATGGGATAATCTGTTCCTTTTCAAGGGTCATTAAACTGTGTGTTGCTTTTACGGTAAATTGTCCTGTTTGATGCCTGACATTATTTGATTGTCAGTGTCAAACACCATGGTGTATGGGTGTACAAAACAAAGAACAAAAACACACAAACAAAACACACACACAATAAACTCTTACACACTTTTCCATTGAAAATGAAGTGGTGAAGTGACATGGCCATTTTCAGGTTGGATCTTTTCATGTTAGGGGTGTGTACATCTTGCTGTCCAGATGGCCAGTGTACCTGGTTGACATGACAACACATGAATGATGTAAGGTCCATTTGAGGCCCTCGCTGACCGCTACCTCATTGTCACATTTTGAGTTTTGTGACTCCGCCCCATGCCCCAACTGTTGTCCAATCATAATTGTGCTATACTGCTGTAGAAAAAACTTTTTTTAAGCTAATTTCCACTTCTTTGTGTCAGCTTTTTAAATCAAACCAAATTTATTCTGCAAACTCTTTCACAGTAAAACATTTAATAAAGAAATAAAAACTACATCAGAACATGAATAACTAACTGCATAAAAACACAGAAGTAAACTTTGTAAACCTTAAAGTTAGTCTAAGTTTGTGTGTGTGTGCATGTGTGCAGTTGTGCTTGAGTATGTGTGTCCATCTATCTCTGTGTGTGTGAGTGTGTTTGTGTATGCATGTTTACATGTATACGTACATATGTGTGTGTATCACACAGACAGGGACAAGAAGAGAAGCACAGACCATTAAAAATAAATTCTACATCCTTAAAAGTCAAAAGAGAACGAAAGTCAAAAGGGGATGACATCCACAAAACAGTCAAACAGAAATCTCAGCAGTGTTAGAAGCGAATGAATGCGGTTTGAGGGGCTCTCGGACTGCAAGTAGTTGGGGGATGGTGGTCGGCTTGAGACTTATAAATATCCCCGGCCTCTGGTTTCTGCAGCTGTCACCGTGGATAATTCCAGCTCCTTGGGCTTCCCTGCAAGGGCTGGACCCAACCCACCATGGTCAACACGGGTATGAACACCAGAGCAGGAGTGACTGAATCCCAATGCTCCCCCTAAGTATAAGTGTAAGTGTAAGTATAAGTATAGTCTTTTGATTGGGAAATTCGTTCACTGCATTTATCCCCTCCGTAATTTCGTGAGACACACACAGCACACGATGAGGTTGAGACCCACACTAATCTGGAGCAGTGGGCAGCCTTTATCTGAGGTGCCGGGGGAGCAGTGAGGGGTTAGGTACAGTACGTGCTCAAGGGCACTTGAGCCGAGGATGTGGGTATGGGAGAGCAATGTTAAACCAAAGATCATTGAATGCTGACCAAGATAAAGCAACATAATACGTTATAGTGGGAGCGAACATGATTAGTTCCGGTCTGCATAACTTTTTAATGATCTTTTGTATCAGCGTATGAGAGCTTGATTCTGGTCTGCATAAAGGGGGATTTTCCCCCCTCCCCCTTGCGAAAATAGAACACGGAACTTAACAAACGTTTGCACGTCTCACTCCGCTTCTACCCTCTCTGGTTAAACCACTGCCCACATTTTTCCTACTCGTCGGTGATCAGACCGGCCACCCTTTGGTTTCAAGTCTGAAGCCCCAACAAGTAGGTCACCACTACACCCTGGACCCTGAACCCTCATAGACTTAAAAATCCAGAGTCAATCAGTCCATAACCCTTTTCTTTCAGGCTGCAGATTGCTGTTGATAGGTATAAGAATGGCAGAATTTGGTACAGCGTAGACAGAGTTTGCAAAACTAAACTTCCTTGCCCTATCAGTAAACGTTGGTTTCCGTTTTGGTATTTGGTCTACATTCTACAGAAATCTGTTGTTCTCAGACCTTCCGACAGCTCTCGGCAATATAAAAGAACAGGGTTACGGGCTGATTCATTCTGGAAAATTCCTTTAACTGACTTCATGATTTTTAAGTATTAAAGTATATTTAAGTATTTGAGGGTTCAGGGTAAACCCAGGTTCAGAGTATGGATGAACGCTGGCAGGACATCTCCAATGTCCAAGCGAAACAATTCATTTTCTACTCCCATGATTGTGTTGTCGACAATACCCTTCTTCTTTAAGGAGTGTGTTGTGAGTCCCTAACCCTAACCCCTAACAAAAGATCACTTATCATCTTTCTCTGGCCTTAAGCCTTGAACTCAACTGACTAATGATTGGCTGACTCATGCCAAGTCTTTGAGGGTTCAGGGCTTAGGCACACTAGTGTAAGTGACACATGGACTGAATCCCTGTGTTCTCTCCAGCCCTAAACCATGAGTCCTCAAACCCTTAAATGGCATATAATTCAACCAATCAAAGAAAGTTAAAGGAAAAGGCCAACAGTCATTGCTTAAGCTCACCCAGCACTGTCAGTAGGAAGAGAAACAAGAAACTTTAGCACAAAATGGACAGAATAGCGAAATATAAGTTAATGCGAAACTAATTTTCCAGTGCACTTTTCATGTTAGCTGCTGGTTCGCAAATTTGGTTTACTGTATGTTGTATGGAATTTTCTTGTTTCTTTTCCTACTGACAGCACTTAGTGAACTTGAGTAATAGGGGTATGGGTTGATTTGTGCCAGACTCTTGAGGGCTTATAGGGGGGAAATTGAGATTCAGCCAAAGTTCTCAGACCCATGAGAATGGGTTTTATTGTGCTCCCTCAGGAGTGTGCTTAAGTGCGTGTCTAAGGAGAATGATTGGGCAGATGTTTCTGAGGGAAAGGTAAATCCTGCAGGTAATGCAAATGTTGCGAGATGAAGTTTTGCATATTGGCAAACAGACATCATGAACAGTAGCCAGTTTTACAGGCAGCTCAACTGGACCAAGTGAAATGTCTAAATTGGCCCCTGGGTTTGAGACACCTGATATTATTTAGCTTAACTAATCAACCACAATAAAAAATGCACACCATTAAATCAATGTTGATGTAGTCAGACAGTACACCTTTAAGTTAATAGCAGAATTCCAATATCCCCCTAAACCCAAAACCATGAACCCTCAACTGGCATGGCTTTATCAAAAGTCAAAAGGGGATGACATTGAGATTTAGCCCAAAAATTTTGTTCTACTCAGTTTTGGTAATTTGACCCACATTGATTTTGTTTTACTAAGACCCACACTGATTTCTGGAATGCTCTGTGCCATATTTGTTTCTCTACCCTAATCAGAGCTGTGGCCTGAACCCATGTCCTTTTTCGTAACTTGTGATGAAAGCCTCTATTCATGTATAGGATATCTTCTACTAATTCTAGATTTTACAGCAACACTTAATATTATATCCAGAACATAGCTAATCACCCCAGATATTTAAAAAACAAAGCATTTTCATCTCAACCAGACTGCATCAAGGCCTGGCTCTTTTATTTTCCCAGGAATGCTAGGTGCCATGTTTGTCCCATTCCCTAATGAGAGGCTTAGCTCGGTCCCATATCTGGATCCCAGTTAGCGCCCTGCTAAATCCCAGCGCTGGGCACGGGTAATGCTGGAGCATCGGTGGGCAGATGCCGGATGAGCCGCTAGGGCTCTCCTCTTCGCTCGCCGCTAACCCCATCCCTGCCCACCCAGTCCTGGCGGCCCCTTTCATGAGGCTCTGGGCGCTAACGAGACTAAAGCACACGCTTCCGCGAGGGGCAGCGACATGGCAGGATGTGGTGCCGGGGGCAGGAACGAGAGGGGCTTTGTCTTACTTACCTCCTCGCCATGCAGCAGCTCGGCTCCTGGGAACCGTCCACATGACCACCTGGCACTGTCTGGGATCATCATTGAGAAGTGATAGACACACATTCTTTAAGAACACATACCCCACACACAAACTTTATGCTCATTATTTTCCTAGAAAAACAAATTAAAGCCCCTGTTTGATTGCAAAAACCTTCAGGAGCACTTTTTTTTTTCACTGTGCCATGAATCCTGCACAAATATTGATCTAAATTAACCAACCAACCAACCACTCTCTCCTGGCTACAGGCAGTAGTCATGATACAGACTGTGATACTTGCCAAGAGGCTGTAACTAATTACTGACCTTTCCGTGTACCCAAATATCTCCTTTTTTTTTTTTTTGTTATTTTGAAACTGTAAAAGATGAAAACTAATAGAAATGTCAATTATGTAACAATATCAGAAACCTCTGATGCCTTACACAAATACACATACAACCACACACATACACACACAAACGCATAAACGAAACACATTTAGCAAATACACAAATAATTGCAGACACAAACTCACACATCCAGTCGTACGCACAGACAGCAGGTGTTGAAGACAAAAAAGTTTTCATGACAGGAAATAGTCATCGGAAGAAACTCAAGAAAAGTGATTGATTGGACAAATGGTGCCAAGCCATTTTGTACTTAGCGTGACTCTTGGCATGCTACAAGACGAGAGATCAGATTTAAATGTAGGGGGGAAAAGCCCTTCATTGACACTAACGTGCTCAACCGTCTTCCTGCACTGTTCAAACTTGTCCAGAGAGAGAGGCATAGTGTGTGTAGGGGGGTGTGTGGGGGGTTGGTGTGTATATGTGTGTGTGTGTGTGTGTGTGTGTGTGTGTGTGTGTGTGTGTGTGTGTGTGTGAAGTGTATGTGTGTGGGGGGTTGTTGGTGGGAAGATGACAAAGCCAAAGACATCAAAGGTGCTTGGGAGTTTTTGTTTTTTTTATCACCCCAGCAGAGTTTGCACGCTGTCACTCAGGCCCTCTGCTACTTCCTCACTTTAGCCTGTTACGCTCCAGTGAAGCCAGACCAATGGGGTCTGGCGGCTCGATTGCCTGACAGTGAGCAGCCACCGCAGGCAGCAGCACTCAGGGAGAAGAGACTAGGGAGGAGGGGAGGAAGGTAAGGAAGGAAGGAAGTGATTGGTGCCCATAGTGTTTCCATTTTCTATATGAAGAGCAAGAGAGGTTAAGGGGGAGCAGCCATCACAGGCTGTGGCCGACAGGGAGAGGAGCTTAGAGAGGAGGGGAGGAAGGAAGGAAGGAAGGAAGGAAGTAATGGGTGCCCAATGTGTTTGTTTTTTTATATATATAGAGAAAGAGAGATTGATGAAGCATTATCCAGGGTATGATTCATATAGTGATGAATAAGAAGTGAAAAATTATGACAGCATCTATATCTTTCTCTTTCTCTCTCTATCTCTCGATCTCTCTCTCATCCTGTGGGTTTGACAATTTCATGCCATCTTTGTCTCTCTCACACTCAGTCATACAAACTCACACAAACACTCATATAGATGATGAAATATGCAATAATCTCACACACACACACACAAAATTAGCTGAAAGATAAAAAAAAAATGTGTGTTTGTATACTGTATATTGTTGCACATCCTGTGATCTTGGATATCAAAATAATAAAAATGTGATAAATAATTAGTGTAGGCAGATGTGTGTGTGTGTGTGTGTGTGTGTGTGTGTGTGTGTGTGTGTGTGTGTGTGTGTGTGTGTGTGCGTGCGTTTTGGAACGTGTTGAATTTGAACTCTCATGGTAATGTGCACACTCTCAGACTTAGTGCCCTTCTCCCCCAGCCACACCTAATGACCCTCCGCACTTTGGCTGCCCTCCAATTTTCCCCTTCCTGCACACACACACACACACACGCGCGCACACACACACTTTCTCTTGGACCCTTTTTGTCTTTCTCCCCCACTCTATCTTTTCCTTTCTCTTTCCTTACAGTCTCTCTGTCTCTCTCTGTTTCTCTCTCTCTCTCTCTCTCTCTCTCTCTCTCTCTCTCTCTTTCTCTCTGGCAACTCTGTGGGGTGAAAAGAATCTGCTCAGGTTTTTGTGTGTGCTGCTTTTGTCCCCTCTCAGGGAAACAAGAGAGAGAGAGAGAGAGAGAGAGAGAGAGAGAGAGAGAGAGAGAGGGATAGAGAAAGAGAAAAAGATGTTGGCGCCCCAGGATCATATTTCAAACTTTCATTTCCTGAAATGTTTGAGGGGAACATCCAAGGTTTTTATCTGCACTCTTTTCACAGTTGGGGGAGCAGCACGGGTGTGTGTGTGTGAGTGTGTGTGTGTGTGTGTGTGTGTCTGTGTGTATTGGAAAGGGGTTGCTCCACACCGAGCCTCTCAGATTACTCGGCTTGTCACTCTGCTGTCACCGAACAAACAGAGGTTTCAGAACCACTACCTGTCATCCAACCCCTTCATCCATGAGCCCCACTCCCCCTAACCCCCACCCCCCCCCCCCCCACCCCCGATACACACGCATACCCCAATACCCCCCCCCACCACTACCACCACTTCCCCACCCCCTGCACACACACAGCACTTTTGCCCCCCATCACATTCTAATGCACACATATACAGACTCACTCACACGCACACACACACCTCGCTACCTTTCTCCTCTGCTACTCAGGACAACTGTCAATCACTGCCAAGAAGGGATTATGGGTAACCTGATTATGGGTCCTTCCTTCACATTGAAAAAAAAATTCTGAATCCCTTAAAGCATTCAAATATTTTTGCCGTTGTTACACTACTCTCACAGTTCTTCCAGGAAAACTGAGTTCTGCTGCAGCTGAAAACATGGCACAGTAGAGTGTTTGTGTGTGTGTGTGTGTGTGTGTGTGTGTGTGTTTGAGATGGGAGAAAAGAGGAGGATAACCCCCAGTGTTTAAAGAGCTGAACTGTCAGCAGCACTCACCTACACTCAAGATCAAGGCACCAAGCTATGGGCCCATCTGAGCTGTGAATGCATGGCAGTGCTGTGTGTGTGTGTGTGTGTGTGTGCGCATGCGCACGTGTGTGGTGTGTGTGTGTGGGTCATGCATGCTTGAGGCAGACGGAGAGAGAGAGAGAAAAGGAGATATTTTGTGTAGGGTGTCATGTGTGTGCGTATGTGTTTGTGTGTGTGTGTGTGGGTCTGTCTGTGTTATGTATGATTTGTACTTGTGTGTATGTGTGTTTATGGAAGAGACTGAGCAAGCATTTCAGAAGATTTGTGTGTGTATGTGTGTGTGTGTGTGTGTGTGTGTGTGTGTGTGTGTGTGTGTGTGTGTACTGATTTGGTGGGCAGCGTCCGGTCCAGTGAAGCTCCCACGCTGCTGATGTTGTGACAGGCGCGTCTCTCAGCGCTGGCTGGCCATGTGACAGGCCCCTCCCACAATGCATCTGTCCTCACCTCCTCTAATCAGCCTTGTCCACACTCGCCTTATCGCCAGGAAGTAGTGTCCATCCACACGCACCAGGAGATCTATGTGTCTCCTCTGTGTGTGTGTGTGCAGGTGTGTGTGTGTGTGTATATGTGTGTATGACAGTTTGAATCTAGGAGAGGAGGTTCTAACCTAGCACATGAAGGCTCACACATAGCATGAGCCTCATACATAGCATGTCAGAGAGATCCAGACTAGTGCATGCAGGCTCTTATAGCAGAGAGGGTAAAAGCGGAGCGAGAGGTGCAAACGTTTGTTAAGTTCCATGTTCTATTTTCACAAGGGGGAGGGGTGGAAATCCCACTTTATGCAGACCAGAATCGAGCCCTCATAGGCTGATACAAAAGATCACTGAAAAGTTTATATTGTGACGTACTTACTTTACTTATGCAGACTGGAACTGTTCACGTTCACTCCCACTACAACGTGTTATGTTGCTCTATCTTGGTTAAGTATTCAATGATCTTTGCTTATAGTGTGCCTGTGTGTATATGCGTGTGCGTGCATGTGCGCGTGCGCGCGCGCGTGTGTGTGTGTGTGTGTGTGTGTGTGTGTCTGTGCCTGTGTCTGTGTAAGAGAGAGAGCGATCCAGACTGGCACATGTAGGCTCATATCTATGAGTCATGTCTATGTGTGAATGTGTGTGTGTTTGAGAGAAAGATCCAGAATAGCACACGTAGGCTCATATAGCTTGTCTGTGTGTGTCTTTGTGTGTGTGTGCATTTGTGTGTGTGTATAAGCGATCCAGACTAGTGCGTGTAGGCTCGTATGTAGCATTGGCATATGTGTGAGTGTGTATGTCTGTGTGTGTGTGTGTGTATGTGTGTGTGTATGTGTGTATGTGTGTATGACAGATTCACATGCACATGCATGTGTGTATGAGAGATTTTGACTATTGCGTGTAGGCTCATATATAGCGTGGGTATACGTGTGTGTGTGTGTGGGCACGCATGCATGCACACACCCATGTGTGTATGAGATCTAGACTAGCATGTGGAGGCTCATATACAGCATGTGTGTTCTGGTGTTCTCCTTACTTTCAGGCTTTGAAAAAGGACCTGCTCAAATCTGTGGTGTACGTGCACTTGGGCCCGTAAGTGTGTGTGTGTGTGTGTGTGTGTGTGTGTGTGTGTGTGTGTGTGTGTGTGTCTGTGTGTGTGTGTGTATGTGTGTGTCTGTCTGTGTGTGTCTGTGTGTGTGCATGTGTATGTGAGTTTCTGTGTGTTGAAGCGGAAAGGTTTTGAGAGATGCTGTGTGCCCCATTGCTCTGGTTCAGGTTTCAGATGTGAGAGAGGGTGTGTGTGTGTGTGTGTGTGTGGTTCAGGTTTCAGTAGTGGAGAAGGCAGTGCAGTGCATTGCTAAGGCAGCCTGCTGTTCTCTTGGGTCTGCTCTCTGAGCCCTGTGAGCTCTCGGCTCTCACAAAGCTGACTAGATGTGTGTGTGTGTGTGTGTGTGTGTGTGTGTGTGTGTGTGTGTGTGTGTGTGTGTGTGTGTGTGCGTGTGTGTGTGTGTGTTTGTGCGTGTGTTTGTGTGTGCACAGCTTTTTGTCAGACCAGGCCTGTTCTTCATCCTCTAACCCAAGAA
>JAVQKI010449217.1:0-12271 GCA_036025975.1 Nematalosa erebi | reverse complement strand
ATTGTACTGTAATCTACAGGCACCCCAAATTGTCATCATACATTTAAACAGTTTGCTGGCTAAGTGTTATATGTCGATACTGTATGTGACACCATAAGACTGTAATGTTTCATTCACATGGCAATCAGTGCGTTTGTGGCATGGCAGCCAGATTTTGAACAATTTTCTTTTTCTGCATGGCTCACACCGTGCTGTCCGCTAGAAATTAGAGGAGAGATCTATTTTTTCTGCATACCACAGCATAAATGTAGTCTCCATGGATTTTAAAGGAGAGCTCGCTGAAACCTGTTTACGCAGAAGACTTCTGTTTCTGTTAGGAAAACAAAGGCACACACATACTGCAACTGCTTCGCCCCAGCAACGCACCAATTGCTGTGTGAATGAGGCCTAAAGAACCAAAGACCTAAATCCACACATGGACACATAAGTGGTGCACCTGCTAATGTACATGTTTACTCACATGACATCACCACCTCAGATAACTGATGAGTGAAAGGGAACCCTGTTTGTTTGTTTTTGTGCCTTGTTCATTTAGTGCCAGCAGCCAGTTCGCAAAATCTATCTTTGTTTTACCAAAATTTCTCATTATTCTTCCTACCGACTGCACTTAGCTACCCCACACAACAGGGCTAGGGGTTGCTTGACTCCGGACGATCCCTTGAAGTAAACCTGTTTGTGTATGCACACAGCAACAAAAGATGGAAATGTTTGGGTCAGCATCAACAGTATAAGGCTCACAGCAACAGAAAGTGGTGGCGAGTCTCTCTAAAGCAGGCTGAAAGGAAGCATTTCATGCCCAAATCATTTCATAGTTACATAAAAAGCACGGTGTGAAAGGTATTTAAACGGCAATGGCAGAGCCCAGTCTGAATGGCGTACGAGCATGTCACAGCCGCGGAGCGCCAATCGTCGCGCTGTGTGTCGTGTCTCTCGTCTCGGACACGGGGCAGTAATGGTGAGAGTAATTGTGTGATGACAGTTTCACTGAACACTCACATCCCCAGGAGCATTGTGATCCTCTCTGACAGGTGCTACGGCACCAGAGCGGAGAGAGTGCGGGATGATTCCAGCGCTGGAGACCCCCTCGATCTCGTGACCACCAGGCTCCAATCGAGCAGGTCTCACGCAACTCTCCGAGCCGCACAACTGCCTCCTCACCAGCCGCGCAGCCGCTTGTCAGTGCAGCCGGGTTGCTTGTGTTTTAATTAGAGCCATCATGTCTCCCATAGTGAGGACAACCTGCATGCAGGTGTTGAGGGTCTCGCCTACGAGGACTTCATACGAAAAAAAAAAAAAAACTGGGGGAAAAAAACTCTGGGGCGAGGGAAGAAAGAAAGTGCCTGGAAAAAAATTCTAAATATGCTGCCACAAAGTCGCCGTAAGTAGCACAAAATGCCCTTTTAACGAGGAAATTATTTTTCCTGGATGCTTTCAGAATGCATTAGTGAGGTAATTGCTCCAACACAATTACCCTCTGAGCAACGAGTTGGGCCAAGCACGTCTCAGGCAGGCCTGTCAATACTCTCAATGTCACGATCTCCAGGAGCCTCCAAATGGGGGTCTCTGTGTGCAGACAATAATGAAACAGTTCAGCTCAGTGATCTACATGAATAAACACAGCAGATGCCTTATACAGTAGGACTCCAAAGCTCTGGTCACTATTCAGGCAACCCTTAGTATAAACTCTGTTCGATGTGCATCCATGTTACGTTATTTAAGACAATTGTTTTGACTTTTCATTAGCTATGGACAGTTTTGGTATGTGGATGTAAGAAGTGAACCGCTTTAAGATGGGATAAGTGTCTCAGAGCCTTCTGTTGCAGATGACTCCAATCACCTCATGAATTCATCCGTGAGCCCTCAGGCAGAAGCAAGAAGAGGCCATGGTTAAATTATCTCCCACAATGTCAGCAGCTGACACCGTGCACCATCTACCACCCCTTTCTCTAGCAGAGCCTTGGTCAGGGCCAGCCCACCTCATCATACTCCAAATGGAGTTGGATGTGTCGACAGAAATCATCTACATTGATATCATGCATGTAGCACTTTGATGGCAAAAGTACCCACACACCCTGATGGTGTCAGGATCTATTTTTCAGAGAACACAGACGGAGGCCTGTGCCACACTGAACGGCTGACATCCATCTAACATATATGCAACTGAAAGACTTGAACAATAAATAAACGGCAAAGAACGAGTCCTTAGGCTGCGGTGTGTTTTGTAACATGCATGCAGCAAACGCATCCTGCAAGTCTTCCTTTCGCTGCCGTTCTGGAGGGGCCGATATTAAAACGTCCACCTTGTCAGTGATCTGATGAGGATCGCCTACATCAGTCTGAAAGGTGACTTGGGAGAGAAATTGTTCTGTGCTCTCGCTCGCTGCTCGAGCTGAGAGCACACTTTTCCAGCATGTTAACAAACATGTAATTTCCATAAACACGTTGTGTAATTGACAGGCTGATTCGGGCCGTGGCAGAGCACTGACAGGCCCTGCTCTGCTGTCTTAATGGAGCCAGCCTCAGCGCAAGGCCGCCTCTCCACACCGCACTGCACTGCACCGCTCTGCACCTCACAGCACAGCACTGGGGCATAATGAGCTTCAGATGGCCCCACTCCCATTAGACAGCAGAGAGCCGCACTGCCAGCCAGGCATTGCAATAAAAAAGGTGCTCGCATAATAAGCTTTATTGAATTGGATAAATGCTATGTTCATATTGTACACTACAGTGTATGCAATTTAATTACAGACTGCTTTGAATTCGAGACATTATGCTACATCTATCTTTCTATCTATCTACGGTATCTATATGCATGTTTGTGTTTGTCAGTGTATGTATGTGTGAGTGTATGGGTATAGATGTGTTTCAAATTCTAAACCTTCTGTTATACTGTATCTTGCATCAGTATATTTTTAGTCATAATCAGATGGAAATTACTCCTATTTTTTTTCCAGCTACTGGTAAGAGGAACACAGCAATCAAATCACTCACTCTCACATGCAAGTCATCAGCTTAAACAGCAAAGTCTACAGGTACTAGAACATGTCAAGGAGTACCAAAACCACCACACCTATACTTTATGCTACTCAAAAACAACAGCAACACAGACATGCCTTTATGAGCATTTTGCTATACTATTTAAGCAGGTACTTTCCTTTGACTTTGTGTTAAATCAGACCCACAGCATCTCCTGAGGGCTCAGCACCAGTGGCACAGACACTGAGAACCAAAGGAAGCTGCTGATGTAGTCCCTATATTTCTTCCTTTGCCGACACCACTGTCTGCTGAGCCTCTCCCTCTACAAGAAGACCACATGCCAACAAGGCAACATGTCACTGAGACAGGACTTATTATGCCCACATTTCAAAGGCACTTAATACTCTGTGGTCACACAGCAGTGGGTCTGACGTTGGAAAATGAGCAGGTAAGAAAAGGGCCAAATCTGATAAATGCGTATTGAACAGTGTCTGAGAAAGCTTCAATACATATTTATGGTGACAGGAGTATTTGCAAGTGAATACAAAGGCGAGGGGATTAAACATGACTCTCCATAGAGGGGGGTGGTATCATCACTCCCATTCTGGCGTGGGACTCTCTCTTATCTGATCCATCCCCCAAGCGCATTGGTGGCAAAACACGCTGGCGTTATCTCTCGCTGGGGCCTTTCTGGAGAGTTTACAATTTCTCGCTTCGCTGGAGCCTGAGCCGAGCTTGTTACCGCAACAAAGGGAGAGAGGTGGCCTGGATGAGAGCACAAAGCCGGCCTCACCTCTGAGCGGACCCATTTCCCCCAGATAACGTCGGCCTTGTTGGCCAGCGCTAGTCGGGGAGAGTGCATGCCTCTGCTGCAGGGAGGGAGGGAGGAGAGGGGAGTCATGGGAAAGCAAGCTGACTGATGGGTGAATGGTGATACTGGAGAGTCACATACACTACTACAACATACAGTACTATAGAGCATCTACTGTCCATTACAGACACACAACAGTGGAGACGAGGCCTTCTCTAAACTGACCTAACCCTACTTAAAAATCTTCACTTTACTTCCACCAAAACACAACTCTGATTTGTATTGATGAACTGCTGAAGTGGTATAAGTGAGCTGCTTAAGGGCAAATAGAAAAAGAAATGAGAAATGGGAAAATCTATTCTGGTGTCTAAAAAAAGCCCAGAGGAAAAAAAAAAAAAAACAAACTCTGAAATACTTCTTATGTGCTAGCATATCAGTCGACAGCTGAAGCACATCATGCAGAATGTGTAAAGTTGAGCGCTGCTTCTCTCGCTTTATTGAGGCAGAGGACTATGTGAGGTAGGAGCATTGTCCCCCGTAAGTGTAAATAAGAGCGAGGGCAATTTGACTAGACACAGAAATGCTTACTGTGACAGCACCGGCATTGTTCTCCTGCGAACTGCACGCTGCGAATTTCTATTTTCAGTTTTTACTTGCTGCAGTAATTATGCACATTGTTGGTGAGAATAAAGAAAATAAAGTGTATGACTATGTCCTGGTCAATTGGATTCTGTCAGTTCAAGCTGAATTGGGTACACATGCAAGCAGCTTGCCAGCTCGTAATAACGATGCTGTTTGCCGGGAACAATCTCCCCTCTAAACAGCTCATCAACAGCGGAGAGAGTCTGTCACCCCGAGCATGGAGTGACATGTCTTCCGCATCCCCGCCTATTATTAACATGTCTCTTAAGACAAGCTCAATTATCTGACACTGCCCGTAATTTCCATTCCGTTTCTGGCACAATGTAAAGTTCCTCTCCTTTATTTTTCAAGCTGCTCATTTGGATGTAGAACATACTGATGAAGACAAGTGTGGGTGGAGGACAAAACTTGACAAGGAAAACGGACGCAAAAAAAAAAAAAAAGAAAAAACCTGACTGGAGTCAAAGGCATAATCACGTGTCTATGCTACAGGACCTTTCCTGGTGAGCCAGAATCGTGCCTGTTCAGTGCACAGGGTACATATGTGCTAATGGGATTATGAGTAATATGGATAAACTAGCAGGCCCATTAGGCATCCTCCACAAATATGACTGATTTGACATGCGCTGAAAGCAAGCAGATAACCAGTCATATCCAGGCAATTCAACTGCTCCAAACAAACAATAATTAGAAAAACAATCATTAGAAAGCAAAACTCATTCGTGTTCGTACAGAAAAGAGAAGACTTCCTCTAGACATCCACTTCACTAAACGCACTAAAAATGACTTAGGAAGGATCTTGAGACTGGGAGTGTGGTTTTTGCCAGTAGCTACCTTAACGCCTTCCCTTCCCTCCTCTGCATGGTCATAAAGGCAGAAAGGCAGGGCTGCTGAGGGAACCTTGAAGGAAGTGGTAATGATGACAGCTCTAAGTCCGAGTAAGTGCACTAAACCGTGTCAGGTTGGTCAATTGCCCAGAACCCATTATTCCTCTCCTGGGACTCCAGTCTAATGTGCTAGGTTCCCTCTGTAAAAGAGTGACCCGTTGTCGACAGAGATATCTTTTGTCATTTTTTAAGAAAAAAATCAAGACGGCGAGAGACTAATGTAGGAGACAAGGTTATAAGGACGGGAAGGTGGATTTGGTGTACTTGTGTCCCAGACGACAGAAATGGGCTTTTCTCTGGCCCCACTGTTTTGCTCTTTCGGTTCTAATGAGAGACGGTCATGTATATGAGTTGTCAGTGTCCCTGCTGATCCGTTTGACACTGGCTGCTGCAGGTTAACTGTGGGAGCGGCTTGGCACGGTGCGGACGGGAGCGTGGGCGCCTGAGGGGGCGACTGGCTCAGAGATGAAGCCCAGTAGGGGGGTGTGGGGGGGGGTGCGGTGGCAGCCGGCTCTCCACTTACAGGGCACTGACCCCGTCTCCACCCCTCTGTCCTCCAGAGATGGCAGCGGCTCAGAGCCTCTCCTCTCCTCTCCTCTCTTCTCCTCTCCTCGCTTGTCTCACTCATAAAAGTTTTCCCCCCCTTTCACCTGGAGGAAATGTGTATGTCTCGTCAGCAGGACGGATACGACCTTGAGAGTCGCAATCAATCGGCACACCTAGTGTCATCTGCCCGACAGACACTGTTTGACCAACTGTCCATGCCGTGCACAACCTCCCTTCAACCCCCCCACCCCAACACCACCATCACCCCACACCGCCGCACCACCACCACGAACATCCGCCGCTTACACACAAGAGAGAGATGGCGGCACTGAAATGGGATGAAAATTGTGCCCGCCCCTGGGGGCAGAGCGCCAGTCCCTTCAGGGGGGGGGGAGGGAGAGAGAGAGAGAGAGAAAGAGAGAGAGAGAGAGAGGGAGAGATGGAGGGAGAAAAAAAGAGCGATATCCGGAGCCCCGTGGCAGAACGCGGTGCCCAGCTGCGGCGCCCCGGCCCTTGTTTTGCTCGGTGAGACGTGTGTAATCAGAGAGAAAGTCCTGCGCAGATTACAGTCTTCAATCAGTCAGCGAGGAAAATGATATGTACATCATTGTCGCCGCCGCACGTCTCGCGGCACTGTCAGCCTGCATGCATATTACCTGTGTCAAAGCTGCCAGCCACATGACGGGAGGATATGGAGAGCCATCAGCCCAGCAGCACCCGGTGGGGTTTGGTGGGGGGTACTAGCCTCCTCGACTACAGCAGGCAGCCGTATCCATGGGGACTCCATGCTGACCTCCCAAGATTCAGCTGACACCATTTAATGCACATTTCAGGAGATGGAGAATAGAGAGGAGAGAGAGAGACTATTTCTTTCACCACTCAATTCTCTCTCTTTTTCTCTCCCCTTCTATCTGACTGACTGGGTAACATTTCTTGAAATGGTTCTTGTCAGTCTCTTGTGGGGGGGGGGCTGGTGTTCACAACCAGACAAATATCCTGTGATAGGTCAGGTTCGTCTTTGTCCTCTGAAACTTCAAAAACTCTGTGGTCAACATGTCAGACACCTATGAGTTGCTGCACTCACACACACACGCACACACACACAACACACCATAAAGGTTGGATTAGGAGCTTTATCACCAAAATCCCTCTCCAAATTAATCTTGTGCACCGAGACTAAACAAAAAAAAGAACAAAGGTCAACAACACCAGTTGGAAAATCACTTAACATCTTAAATGAACTACAATGACAATGAATAACACTATCTAAATGCTTTCCTCTGCTAGAGAATAGTGATGCAAACCTGCAATTTCCACCAAACAGAAAAGCACCTAATTAGACCTTGCAAATAACACATCTCACTCTGCAAAGAGAGAGAGAGAGAGAGAGAGAGAGAGAGAGAGAGAGAGAGAGAGAGAGAGAATAGCAGGACAAGAGAGGCATTCACAGCTTAGGTCATTTCTTTTCTATCTGCCTCTAAATTCTATTCCGTTCCATTTTAACATCCCACCCAGGCACCTCTGTTAAGCGCTGATGACAAGTAATGGCAGGAAACTTGAGGTAAACAAAAAGCCCGTCTGTGGTGCTCGCTGCTCGCCTGCTTGCCCCGTTTGCATAATAGGCACCCTCCGCCACCCCAGGATGCAGTTCACCTTGAGCAGGGGCTCCTTTCAACAAGCCCAATGTCAACAGAAAGACTTTGGCTCTCGCTCCGACTCCACTCTCCACTCTCGCCCTGCTGGGACTCCACGGGGAGGTCACCAAATTGTCTCCGCCACACACACACACACACACACACACACACACACACACACACACACAGAAAAAGGAGGAGGAGGAGGAGGAAAAAAAATCACTGACCTGCTACAAAATTGGCCATATTCAGTAGACAGGGAATATCAGGTTATTGAGTTGATCCATGCTGTGTTTTCATGCCTGGGGAAAATGATCTGCTTCATTGTCTGCCTTGTGCAGTTGATCAAGGGCAAACGTGTGCCTGGAATGCAGAGAAGCTGAGGCCAGCTACTTTTAGAGACTTTTGTATGTTTTTTTTTGGGAGGAGTGTAGAGTGTTTGGAGTTTGCCTGAAGGCCCAAAGACAGCTACATCCATCCTTCCCTACTCCCTTACTTCCCAACTAGCTCCAAACTCTCAGGTACAACAACTGACCGCTTCAGAGTGAAGGGGCGGGAAAAAAAAAAGGACAAAAAATATGGCTTGATGCATCCAACAAAGAGAACGACTAAAATTGCTACCGGAAAATGTATTTCAAAGGGAATAAAGTGGATGCTCGCTTGTACTTGTGGAATGGTGAATGGAAAAGGTACTCTTTGCTAAATGCTGGATATATTTCTCCAACAAGAGCATCACAAATAGAGTGTACATGAGCAATGGAGATAAAATTCACCTCTTTCATTTAGAAATGTTGCGGCAGGTGAGGATGACGACAAAAAGGAAAAAAATCGCCTGTCGGTTCAAACTACTCTGGTGAAATTGGCCTGGGCACAATCCCCCACGTATTTTGAAATTGTGTCACAAATACAGCAGGAAAAATGCCTTTATGTTATTATGCTACTGTGCAGGCTGCCGACAGGCCCCCAGCATCTCCACAGTTATCTTATTTGTGTGCTTTGCACATGAATTGGAATAAAGAAAGTGGAAACACCAAGTGCAATTACAAGGCAAATCTTCAGGAGCAGGCCCGGGAATAGGAGCTCTACAGCACGCGCTCAAACACACACACACACACACGCACACACACACACACACACGCACACACAAACACATTTGGATCTACAAAGCCACAAACAACCTGAAGGATGTTAGAGAACACATAAAATTATACCCCTCTGTCCCAAATCAGTGACTAAATTGCAAGCACTGAAACCTCCATGCTTTTAGGGTTTCACTCTGCATCCTTTCCCTCTGGTTGCCCTTGTGTGCGCCGTCTCTCCCAAACTACAGAGGAAGGCTCTCAATGAGAAGAGAATAACCACACACTCACAGAGGACTGCACCTAAGCAAGAGGAGATGCCTTTTCTATCAACCTCCCTTTCAATAAGACATATCCTGCTTTTTTGTCCTTGTTGCTGTTGTTCATGAGGCACCAAATAAAAAGGACCTGGACACTCCTATCAGTCCTACTTGTAAATAGTTTGCGTGACCTGGTTTGGGGGCACGCATGCTTGATTTAGCCTTACAGGTTAAAACCCACCCATGATCATTCCAACAAGCAAACACTTGTTTAGATAATCTTTTGCTTCTTACTAGTTATGGTAAGAGGAAAAAAAAATACCTGTTCAGTTGGGCGCCGGACAACAATCACGCTTGGAATACATCATTCTGTTGAGTCCATTTGAAAATCTACATATTCTAATGCACACAACCGACATATCATTGGCACAAAATAATTTTGCTCTTCTAGCGCATATTTCTGAGTTGTCTGTCCGTCTCACAGTTTGTCTGTCTGTCTGTGTGTCTGTCTGCAAGTATGCTTTCATACTCACATTCAGTTCCCCCACCCTGGAGGGCCTGCTGAAGATGATACACCTGCATTGGCAGCTTATCTCAGGGAGGTCCAGCAGAAATGTCCAGCTCCTCTCAGCAGCGCTGAAGCAGCACAACTTATCAGTCCCACAGCACTGCCAAGGCCAGCACTGTGGATGGAATCAATACACTCACACATTCAGAAAATCTGCCGCTTTTGCCAGAGATCCACAGAAGCCACTCAATACAAACATACCCCACATCACAACAGCCCCCCCCCTCCGTCAACCCCAACAAAAGAAGAAAAAAAGAAAGGACACAGACTACAACTAAGGGCTGAAGGAGATGGCTACTGATGTGACAGACCAACACCACCACCTCCATCCTTTTTGCTATCACACTCACTACACCCTATCCCTGGATAACACACCAGCAGTCTGAGCCATTCTTCCACTCGTACACCGGCAGGCAAGCAGGGTCATATTAGGTGCTGTGGGCTGATGGCACCTCCACTTAGTGCTCTTGAGATCCAGATAAAAGTGCTGAACGGCTGCCTGCAAATGGCCGTGTGCATGAACTGGAAAGCTCCGTCTATGACTCATGGCGCCACTGGCGCCTTCCGTGTGGCACTTTTCATTCCGGCAGGGGTGCAGATCATTATTGCAATATTCAGATTACCGTGCACAGAAAATTAATTGGACTAATTAACATACAAGTAAATGATGATACCGTTAACACATTTCATTAACTCAAACTGTCATTCGATGTTCCTCCTGCACTTGGTATTGCATTACAATGAATTGAATTCATTAAATTATGCAAATGAAAGGTGGAAGAAAATGGACGTGCCCCTTTTTTAACGTTTATGGGGCTACGTTTTCTCCCCCCCACCCCCATCCTCGGGCAAATAACTCCAGACCATGTGCTTTACCTTTTTTGTTCCAGGTGAGAGCACTGATAAAAACACATTTCTGACAATATTCATCCAGTTCAGACAAAAAATGTACACAGGAACAATATGGTTCCTCCATGACAGTCATATACAGACCTTCAAGCTAGGAAGACCCTCACAAAAGATTCTTGACAGAAGTGAAAGTTGCAGTCTGCAACAGCCAGCAATAGCCCCTGCAATATAAAATAAGCAGCACAAAAGCATTGTGTAAGAGATGAGGAGAAAGTTGTGAAAAATGTGAAAAATCTGAACGACAATGTACTTCTCCTATACTTTTGAATTAGAACTCATAATTCCTCTCCAATTCATTTATATAAAGGGGCAGCACTATTCTCCAAGATAATTTTGTAGGCTCATTCAGTGGAGCTGAGGCAAAGCCCATTACCATCAATCAGTAATTGTGAACTGCAGCTTGAAAACTTATCTAGCTATTGGCAGACATGGAGGTATAATTCATTTCACCTTACACTTAAAAAAAGGTCCAATGAATTTCAATAAAGCACTACGCAAGGAGGGGGGAAAAACCTACAATGAAGTAGCTATATGGTTGCATGAACTCAGCTTTCATATTGGATCTAACCCCTGTATGGATTTAGGTAAATACTATTGCACTGTTGTTACAGTCACAAAATCTGCCACCTACTTCTTGATCTGAATGCATCTTATTGCACCCTGCTCAATCTCGTGCTTTGTTAGCAGTTTGATCCTATGCACTCCTATGGTAGTTTAGGGTGGTCAGTTTGGTCCTACAGTATGCACTCCTATGGTGGTTTAGGGTGGTCAGAGGGTCAACTGCAAAACCTCCCTGCTTCTGTGCCTGCAGTGACCCCTGCTGGACTGTCCAACTGAAAGAGACTCCCAGAGCAGCCGAATGGTCGTGAGCTCTGTACCCAGCTAATCAATCACTGGGCCCAGTATTTCCAAAACAGTTTAATCTAGATCAAAGTTATCCAGACACGTAAATCCCATGATGTGCTATGTGGAATCAGGGATTACTTTTGAACATCTGCGCCCTGATGACAAATATCAAAACATGAGACTTCCAAATCCAGATCACTTTTATCCAGATTAAACCAATCTAAAAAAGAAAGAGTTCTCTGCACAACAATTCATTCTAGATATACAACACGTTTAGCAACAGATTAAGATCAAGAAGGGCGACACATTAGATTCTAAAAAGAATCAAAATGCATCACTGATGCAAAAGTATGGCTGCTCTGTGCAAAGAATCAGATGCATTTACAAGTGACTTTAACCAGCTTGTTCTTCAAACTGCCATCTGAGTTCTTCAACTCCTCTTGAGCAGAAAACAAGACATCTCACCACAGGGTTCAGTTTAGTCATTTTAGTGTGAAATAAAACGCTGCCCTCAAAAGCGGGCATTGTACAACAATTTTAGGCTTTTGCTGGAAACAAAAAAAATATATAATAAGAATATCATAATCCCAAAGAACACCCAAAGGTTAAAATGCTATTTATAGTGAATATGACATGTGGACATCACAAGACAGAAACATGTTAACAATGCCTTTCTTAAAACGTGAATTTTTAAACGATGGTAATCATAACAAAAAAATCAAATCAAATGTCAAAAATAGTGTTTTATTTATTACCACTGAATGTGTAGTATTCTTCAGACCCACTGAGGTGGGTGAGAAACCTCATGTGTTCTGTAGTGAGCTGCTGCACATCCAGAAGAAAAAGAAAAAAAACGAAACGCCACTTCAGCTTTGCAACACACAACTCACTACAACCCTTCAATTAAACATGGCAGCGTCTCCAACATCAGGAGCATAGCAACAAAAAGGAAACGAAACAAATCATAGACTACTGGATAAAATCAGGCAGGAAATAAAGAACAGATTAACAAAAAACAAAAACAAAACAAAAACAAGTAATTTATACTGAGACATATACATACAATGACAGAGCAAGTTTATAACAGTATTCTAGGCAGTATATAAAAGTTTT
>JAVQKI010449029.1:0-10769 GCA_036025975.1 Nematalosa erebi | reverse complement strand
TAATTTTGTGTTTGAAGCAAAGTATGAACTATAAAGAACCAGCTTAGCAAGTAGTCTCATTCAGAGGGGGTTTGACTGCAAACAAGTCTAATGAGATGATGATCCTGTAACTTTTCGTGCCAGTTCTCTAAATTTATGCTAAATGGGTTACTAAGTGCTTGACATTTTTGTCGACGGGTTCTTATTTGCTGTAGTCAGTCTCATGCCACAAATAATGACTTACCCAGTGGCAGCCTGCCCCGTTTCGATTGCTCACACCGTGTGGGGGCAGCAAGATGTCAACAAACAAAGCCAAACTTGCTCCTTGACTTTAATTACAAGAAAACTCTGTCCAATACCTTTGAAGTAATTACTTGTTTCCAGGTCCAGGTTTTGAGTTGGGAGTCGAGAATATCAGGTCATACAGCACACTGATCAGATGTCTCAGACCCTCGCTGCCTGGACAATCCAACTGTTTTAGCACTAAAGCTGAGGCTATAGGATGCAGTGGTAACTCTGGCTTAGATATGAATGACATAAAGCTGGACAGAATATTATGTGGAGAGCGTCAAAATCTATTTTCTGTTACACAGATTAAGATGGTAGTTGGCCTACAGGCTAAAATGAAATTTGGGCTGAAGGTAATTCAGTAGACTATACAGAATCTGATTTCAGATGACTTGTGATTACAACACCAGACCCCTACATTGGGACTGTAATCATATACACTAAAGCTATTTGGGACTGTGTCTGGTGCGGACTGTTCTGTACTAGTGAGTTTGAAAACGGATCACCAAAAATGAATTACCCCACCCATCAAAACATATTGATCTTAGCACACTATATTGATTGTATGACTTATCAAGCTGTGTGTACATGCAACTCTCAATGCAAGAAAGACATAGTCTTGAGGCTGGTGATTCTAGCAAACCTTTGGACAGTGACATAATTACTACAGTATATTACTGAAACATTAATTTTCAATAACTGTCTGTCAGTTTCCAAATTGACTGTTACTCCCTTATGGTTTACTTGAATGAAGACAGCGACATTGATCTGACAAAACTGACCTCTGCTTCAACATTTTAATTTCTTGAGGCAGAGAATGAAAGTTATTGACATAAGTGAGTGATAGATTACAGACTTTTTGGTATTCTTGTGCCCAAATAAATCATTGTGTTTGAGTTTGGCATAATAAGTAGTAAAAGCTTACATCTGCAAGTTTATGAGTTCAGAGTTCAGTTCACAGCTCACTACAAATATGAAAATGTATCCTCTGGAAAACAGATGGGAGATGATGATGAATTGGGAATTTTCGGAATTTTGTTTTTTCGCTAAAAGTAACGTGTAATTCTGCACCCTAACTATACCCCACAGTGTTTTCTCTGTATCCAACATGAATTCACAGCATTTTCTGCTGCACTCAACCACCCCAACCCCAATCCATCACCCCTCCCTTCCGCCAACTCACCGACCATCCCATTACCAACCTCCCCCTTACCTGGAAGGCAATTCCCAGTAAAACTGATGAGCGGCAGCGAGCCTGCTAAGGCTTCCTCATGTTTACCCACATGCTCATTCACCCTGGGCCAGGATAATGAATGAGTCGAGGCCTGATTAGGGGGCTGTAGGTGGTACCTGTCAGAGCTGGTGGAAGTGTGTGTGTGTGTGTATAGGGGCGTGGGTTCCACACTAGAGCATGTAATGTGAGGTGTGAAATTAAAATTTAGGGGATTACAATCATCTTCTGATAAATGCTAGTCTCACCGACCATGGTCTCTCTCTCTCTCTCTCTCTTTCTCTCTCTCTTTCTCTCTGTCTCTGCAGATGCCTCACTACCGTTAAGGGGGAGCATAAACTCATTATCTTCACTGTACTCAATAGGTTACATAGTGTAATTAGTTTTTCATGAAGATGTTGTTCAATCCAGCACTGACATACATACAAATGGCTTGAGAAGCTGTATGAAAATTCATAATGTGCAATCGGTTGTTCATTTGACTTGCAAAGCTTGGACAGAGCAGTTCTGAAATGACTTATGGGACTGGTTCCAGGGCCAGTTTGTCTATTGGTCTTTGAAGGGTCAAATCATCTCAAGAGGTAGAGTGAAGGCACACACATCGCAATAACTCAATAAAGCATAAAAAATGCAATCAGTGTAACACATTATCAGAAGCTGATATGAAAATTCTAATGTTTATGTAAGTATAACTATTTTTTGTACAGTTTATTTATATTTTATGACAAATATGCCCTTGATCTTGATCTTTTGTGCCTCCATCTGGTATGTAGGTGGTTGGTGCGTGGTGTGTGTGTGTGTGAGGGAGAGAGAGAGAGACAGAGTAGGCCGATGAGTGTGTGAGTGTCTGTGTTTTTGTGGAGGATGAGAGGTAGACTCATCAAACACTTGTTCTCCTCACGCAGCATTACGCTTTTTTTACTTGGGATAGTGCAGGCATATATAACATGAGATGAGATGCTTTGAAACATTTTTTGAAAATGATGCTGGCCAGCAGTTAATTGGATCCCACAAGACACAGAGAATTCATAGAAGTTTCAAGGAGGTATGCATTAAGCTGCAAGCAGTCAGATCTCTGAAGGATGGTCATGTCATGATGAGCCATTGTACTCTGACATTCCAACATTCCTCAACAACCTTGACTGATGTTTTAGATGTTTTTGGGTACTGTAATTAGAGGAAAAAACTATGCAACAGACAGGTAATGGTAGCTATGATGCTAATAGTGAGATTAAGGTGACCAGACTGAAGATCTCTGAGGTAAAACAAAAAATCAGTAACATTCCTATTTCTACACTTAAGCTCAAAAAAATAATGATGTTTTAGCTTCAAAATCAGGGGCAAAGTGGGTTTTCTTGTATTTTCCCAGGGACAAACACACCACCAAAACAAAAACTGCCCTTGGAAATCGGGGATGTCTGGTCACCTACAGTCTAAACGTATGTATAAAATAATTTGAGTTTACCGGCAGTGACATACCTTTGTCTTCTTTAGTCACCTCTGGTAAAGTTTAGTTGATTGTCTACCTTTTTCCCTATTCCCCATTCACACAGAGAAGGACACATTGCTGTGTGAAAGTTTGTGAACCCCATTTTGTCATGAAATGTGTTTGGATTTTTATTTAAGTTACTAATACAGTAGAAAGAAATCAGAAAACCTAGGTCACTCAAAGGGGTTCAAAAACTTTCACATGGCACACATGGAGTTTATCCAAAAAGAAAAACATTGATCAAGCATTTAAATGACTATATTGATGAGTACAACAGTGAAACGGAGATGGTCATCATAGTGCTCTCTTGTTTGCTCCAGTCATTTCCTTTGGATTTCTATTTCGAAGTGAACAAATGCATACTCTAGAGAAGTAACCCATTGTCATTTATTGAGTGCAGTACAGATTTCTACACTGCAGGGCCTTTGGTACATAGCAAATAGAAGCACACATGCTCACTTTTTATAATCCCTTAAACCATGGCATAGCAAATTATTTGGCCTGTCAACACACTTGAATGGGGAAAAAAGGAAGCATTTGAAACACGGCCTTAGGCCTCGAGGATCCCAATCATTTCAAACAGTTCCCAACAGTGGCAGGCGACACAGTGGGAATAATTGCATAACTCAGACAGGCAATTGGTGTGACAGCTGTTATGGACTGAGCTGTTACTCTGTGACATTTATCTGGATTGATGAACTTGTTCACTGATCTGGTGATAATGGATTATGATAATATAGGGGTGTAATGGACTGCAAATGGTAATATACACATCCAATGGGGATGTCAGAAAAGACATAACAGCGAAACAAGCGCAACATATGTTTTAGTCTGTCGACTACTGTTGGTGTGTGTATGTGTGGGAAGTGTACTTAAACTGTGACAACCAATTCAATTGACTTGACAAAAGTGTTTTCAAGCCATCGTATTGGGACGTACACTTTTCGCATTCTGCCGCCCCCCCCCCCCATGTGTTGATAAGAAAACATGTCATCTATGAATTTGAGTGCAGTGGCATCCATACAGGAAACAACTTTCATCTAGTGCCAAGGATAACAGTTTGCATTCATCAAAACAGCAAACAGCTGTGCAATCGAAAACAAGAGAGCTCCAAGAACTATCAACACAAACCATAAAGTCTGCACTTCAGCATTCATGATGCGTATACACAAATCCTGAGGCAACTGCAGTCTTGTGATCTGGTTTTACAGAAGGGCTGAAAAAAAATAAAACACCACACTAAAGAAGTGCAATGTTCTACTAAGAAAAATTCTCTCCCTTTTCATGTCATAGCATAGCATAATAGTAATAGAAACCAGCCACATTCTGCACTCAAGAAGTCTGTTATAATGCTAGAAGTAAAGCAAAACTGACATCCCTACACCCAGTGTGGTTTAAGCAACAAGCGAACTGCTTGGATTTAACAACTCTGCTGTGTCTCATCACCCCACATCCCTGCTTGACCTCTGAGTGGCCATCTACATGACAGGGGCTCTGAGAGTGGTGGAGTGGCTGAAGTGCTGGTGGCTTGGTAGACATAGCATCTTGGATTTGTCCTTCATGGTCTAGCAGAGGGCTTTATAGATGCTCCCAGCAAGGAGTTTTACTAAGCAGTTATTTTCGATACCAGGGAAATAATTTTGATAGCAAAACGGCAGTATTTTTCCTGCATTTGCACGATTCAAACATTACACTTTACTAAACTCTGTGTACACCAACAGTATTCTTTACGCTCAAGTTCATGTGTGGAAACCCTGATAATACTGTGCCCAAAGTGTCATGTGATGTTGAGACTTTTACATGTTTTTAAAATAGTGTTTTCAATGCGTCTGCCCAAAGTGCCTTATACTCACTCATTGAAAGACATTGGGCTGAAAACGTAAACAACGAAAAAAACTATAGAAGGCTGCTAGCGACGTAATTTACTCTTTACACCAATGTTTGAATCCTGCCCATGCAAGAAAACAGCCTACATTTGAGAGCTACCAGCGTTACCCTTTGAGGTGCTCGTAAAAATATACCAGGACACAAGTAAACAGACAAATCTATGAAGAACACATAATTATCATACAAATAACCAACTGACTTTCTATAAATTATACAATAATTATACAATAGAATCATATGAGGCAAGCATTCACTTACTATCCTTTTTTTTTTTTTTTTTTGCGCCAAAACTGTAAAGATGTGTTCACTGAAAGGGGCTTGTTTTAACAATGACATTCTTCAGAGTGAGGGTGCATGTCCAAACTGGGAGTATTTCTCAAAAATTTCTCTAAAAGGAGAAGCTTCTATGGAAATGAAATTTCCCATTAAGCGATTAAGGAAAAAACACATAATGATTTAACACTTAACTGCTTGCCTGTACAAGTAGAGGGTAGCATCATGTCCCCTACTGTAGATGATCCTGTGTTTTCTGAAACCAGGGATGATGGCGATTCAAGAACCACTGAATCATCTTTTGACTAATCTCTATCTCTGTGCTGTCAGTCATTCTTACTGTTGAGCCTTTCAACTTCAACTTTCATCTCTCAGTTGTCCATTTGTTTTTTTGCCACTCTTAGTGTGTGAAGTTCGCATATGGATTCTATTTTTCTTCTCATATTAACTGACTCATTTCTGAACGACATTTGAAAAACGTTGTATAAAACTAATCTGAATTTTAATTCCCAACTTTGCTCTACGTCCATGCATGGTCAGAAACTTTGACTATTAGTCAGACAGCAATTGGGTTGATGAAATTAAGTAAAAATGTAAATTCCTCTAGTCCCTTCAGTTGCCTACTGCCTACTTATTTATTCACAATGGTGTGGTACCTGACCTTAAGCTTTCAGCTGCAGTTAAAATTCTGGCTGGAGGAGGTTACATGCTTAACAGAGTCGGGTGTTAGCCATTACCATAAATCTAACCTCCCACCCCCTTCCGCAAACCCCGATTGTAAATATAAACATGAGAACATTAATGACTTACTGAGAGACCTGTAATTAAAACACAGGCCCAGCAGGCATTACGTGTGTGTGTGTGTGTGTGTGTGTGTGTGTGTGTGTGTGTGTGTGCGTGCATGAGTGTGTGTGTGTGTGGGAAGGAAAGATTGTTCAATCACAGCTGACAGTGAGATATTGAGGTGCCCCTCCACCACTGTCTGTCTTGCAGGGCAGAGCAGTTCCGGAAGCCTATCCATCATAGACTCTCTGACATGGGCAGCCTCTCCACACTGCCCAGAAAAGGTAGTGGCATGGTTGAGGGTCAGCTTACCGTCAGCATCTCTTCATCATTGCTGCCGTGGGTGTTGTTGCGCCCGACACACAAGTGAGAATGTTCAAGAGCCTTGCACCTTTGTGACAGTGTGGGCATTTTTTTTCTTTTCCCTTCGTTTTTCAACGTAGGTGCAAAGAAATGAAAAGTTATTGACTGGCACAGTCGCGGTAAGCCCATTAGTAAAGCGATGCAAAGCCCAGCAGGAGAGAAGGTGAGGTATTCAGCACCTTGAGAGAGAACTGGGAAAAGAGAGACAGACAGAGAGAGAGAGAGAGAGAGAGAGTAAGGTGGGATAGAAGAGAGAGAGGGGAATAGAAGAGAAGAGAGGGAGCAGCACAAATCAGTGCGATGCAGAAAATGACTTTGGGCGGCGAGTCCCAGCGCAAACCCGTTTATTTCAGATATGCCCATTCACACATATGTCTCGCACATAATGCTGCCATCTAATTACAAGCACTGATGTCAGCTCCCTGTTGACGGGCAGTAAAAAAATGCGGAACCTGATTCAGAGCGGCTGGTGTGCCAAATTCCTTCTGCATTTTCAAATAAATGAATTCATGCTCCAAATCCCAGTATAGCATCAGGTGTCACAACAAGTAAAAGGGACAATAATGTCAGGCGCCCTTTTATTCTCTTTTCTCTGAGTCATGGGTTGAAATGAGAGATATCAGAGTTGGCATCATGTCTCCTTCTCCTCTCCCCCAGGCCCCATCAGCCCCTGCTGGACGTCAGAATTAGCATCGGCAAAACCACGGCAGTGTTTGTCTTGGAACAGGCGCACAGGTGCTCCGAGCAGCAGAAAAGCAAAATCAAGTCGGCTTTGAAAAGGACTCACCATGCGTGCACTGAAAAGAGTCAATTGCGCCACGGGTGTTTTTTTTTTTTTTTTTTACGTGAGTGAGCAAACACGCAGGTTTGTTTTTTTGTGTGTGAGTGTGTTTTCTTTTCACAGAATTCACAGAGGCATGGTGATGAGGGTGGGTAAGGGAGGGGGGAGTCACACCATCATTTCCATCTCGGTACCTGCAGCAATGTTTTCCTGTAGGCCTTTGAAATCTTACACCGGGAGTGGCTACGTATATGCTGGTAGGCTGCAGAACACTGACACTCAAACAACTAATCTGCTAATATCCTGTGAACATCTTCCACCAGCAGACTACCTCCTATTTGTTCTTATGCAGGTACCATACAAACAAACTGTGGCTACATTCTCCTAATATTACAATTAATTAAAAGATATGCACACGAATGCTGAAGTGAATGCAACTGCACTGATGATGGCCAGTCTGAAAATATAGTAATAGAATAGAATAATAGAATTTTGACAGCCACCAAAAGTTTATCAGCAGTCTGAATGTCAAAGATGACACAATACTGACAATAAATGATCTCAAAACAGGTAGCTAAGAGGCTGTGGTATAGACATATAGTTCATTTTTAACTAAGACAGTGAATTGAGTCTGTTCTATCCTTACTCTTTAGTGGATGTTTTTAAGTTTTAAGTGAAAAGGGCACTTAAATCTGACTTGACTTGATGACTGACAGATCACAAAGAACAGCTGAACTTGAACAAGCTCAGGCCTAGCTCATGGCATTTGCTAGACGAAATATATCCTGAAGTTTCATCTCCTTTTTTTTTAAATCCACCATATGTGACAGACAAGTGGGTGTTTGTCTCACCAAGCAACTCAGTCATTGTTGCCTCTCACACTCTTTCTTAATCTCCCCTGACATATTCGTGTGGCTACCACAACAAGGCTTGATCATACAGCCGGGTCCAGCATTCATTGGAAATTCCACAAATCTGTCTAAGCAAGACATCACAAGCATGATTTCACAGTCTGATGACGGAAATAAGTTTCTGGCAATTCTTTGGAAGAGCTGAGGCAAGCAAGTACTTGAGCATGAACATGAACTTTTTAACACGGAATGCTCACTTAACAAGTTGGTGCTAATAGTGGCCTTGGATAAGGCTGGTTGGCAGTCTGGTTTTCTATTATTCAATGCGTCTTGAATACAATGTAACATACAGGCAACCTTTGCCTCTGGCCTTTTCAAAATCCATAATAAAAATGCAAAGGCCAGTGATTCTTGTATCAAAGTTAAAGCCCATGGCTGCCTGTCAATCATTGTGTTACCATGTGAATCTAAATTGATAGATTTTGCCTGCGGATGTTAGTCCTGTCTCTAATGGAAATCTATACTTCACCAGGAATGGGGTTCTAAGACTCATCTCTAACAGGGAGGCTACACTGGATGCAGTCAAGCTGTATCTGCCGTAGAATTAACATCCATTACAATCAATAGAACTGGCTACACCCGACAACACAGCGCAGAGAACATTCTAAAAATATATACGAAAATTTTCAATGTATTTTTGATGCAACTTCAATTGAAGATTCCGGAACAAATCCAGTGTAGCCCTAAGGTACGACTTGACATAGTAAACAGACTGGGGGAGACACTCCATGGTAATGTTACCCTAACGTTGTAGTTCCGGCTCTCATACTTCAGAGGCTTTTTAGACACATCCCAGGAGATCCATGCACAAGTCATGGGAATTATCCATAAATCCTCATATAGTAGGAGTTTCTGTGTAATACAGTATTATTTGTTATGTATACTATGGGCTGAAGGAATTTGTGCCTCTCTCAGCTGTCTAGAAATCCCATTGGGTTTCCTCTGAAATGTGACAAGGAGGCTCTACTGGATGCGTTAAGTGAAAGACGTATCTGCTGTAACAATTAGTTTCCAATTTAATCAATGGAAATGGCTATGCCAGATATGACAGTGCAGCGAGCATTCAAAAAATATATACAGTACAAGTGTTTTCAAAGTAATTTTGACGTGACATGACTTGACTTAACACTTCCGTAACGTCTCCAGTGAAGCCCTTGGGCAGTAGTTCCCAAACTTTAACTGCCGCGTACCCCTTGAGTGATGCTCTCTCTTGGAATAGAATCTGAAACCAAAAGGCAAACACATAACGTACTGTAGGTATATAACAGAATCTCAGAAGTGCTCAGACAAATCCAAGTTCAACAATGTACTATTTTCCTTTCATATTCCCTTCCACTCTTTTACTGACATAGCAGACTTTTAAAACAAAAAGCGTAAAATACATTTTCAGATTCTCATTTTCTCTTTGACTCTGATTATCCTCAAAGTGTAATTTGAATGGTGAACAGGATTTCCACATCCACAAAGACACATAAACAAGTGACAATCTGATTGTCTCTGTCTCAATCATTTTCTGACTTGAGCAGTCAATAGCTGTTGACAGGGAGGGCAGGGGAAGCAGAGGGGTAAAAATTGAGCATTTGCCACATCTGACGTGTCCAAGTGACTTTGAGGAGGGCACACCTGCTGAGCCCTCTAACTGCTGCTGACAGGATGCCTGCCATTCCATTCCCAGCAGCAGTGTCGCCGTGACATTGGGATTTTGGAGATTCATGCCCCAGGGGACTGTGGAGGGGGATTATGGAACGTAAGTCCTCTGTTCCCCTACACACACACACACACATGCATACGCATACGCATACGCATACGCACACGCACACAAACACACCAAGGAGAGGAGATACAAACACAGACACAGCCCTTCTTCAAAAACAAATACAATGAAACACACACTCATTGAAACCCATATACAAACCATTTAAACAAGCTATATAGAAATAAAATAGTGCACTCTGACACAGAAGAACATACACACACAGACAAACACACATACAGTGATTCAAGATCACTGATTAGGTTAGCTGATCATCCACATGCACACACACACACGCAAGAGTTCATTGGTTAGGTTAACTGATCTCGCTAAGCTTCCAATTGCATGTTCTCTCGTCCCCTCTGTCCAGCTGGCAGAGGAAGCCGTTTATAGTCCAATGGCCTACACTACTCAGTCTCGCGGGAAAGCAGGTGGGCTTCACAAATTGAGCCATAATGATTTAGTCTTTCAGTGAAGGTTTTTTTTTTATGATGCACTGCACGTGTGTGACACCTTTGCCCTTTGAGAGAAAAAACGAATCTCTCTATCAACACAATTATGAAACTCTCCTCATCCCTTCACTTGTCACCAAAGCCATTCTCTTGGGAACCAAGAGCGCAAATCTGAAGTTGTTGTCAAAACTTGAAATGGACCCGGTCAACAGATATGTCAGCAAATGGTTGATCTGCTCTGCAAAGAGGCCTCCATCGTGAATTATGTACCAAGGACTCTGCTCGCTCATCATCGGTTTTCCCTGGGCATTTAACTCAAAGGGGTTTGGCTATAGTGGAGATGAGGGATCTTAGTCAGCAGTTACAGGAAGTTATGGGGGCACAAGGGAGGGACTTGAGTCATCCAGGGGTCACCATACGTCTCATTAACCAGATGTATGTTTGTGTATTTATGCTCTTACATACCACAGTAAATTGCTCTCTGGGAGATTGTTTCGTTATTTATAGTGATATTTAGGCATTGTGCTCTACAGTATGGTTACGAGGAACATAAATCATTGGCAATACCAGATTCATAAC
>JAVQKI010449024.1:0-10725 GCA_036025975.1 Nematalosa erebi | reverse complement strand
TTTACATTCTAATCCAGTCTCAATGTAAACTGTTATGCTGTGTTTCCATTACTGGTCCTCCAGGGATGTTTCATCTCCAGTGGGCTGTGTAGCCATATGAAACTGGCTCACCTTTCCTTTTGCTCGTGGCACAAACATCATCACACAAATCAATTCCCAGTGCGCGATCAATGGCTTCATATTTAAGGCCATTAAGTCTGATCGAATATGAAAGTCAATACACATATGCTTGCACTGCTTAGGCAGAACTGTTGTCAATTAAGATTTAACACACCGTTAATGATTCTTTGTGATTACTTGCTAATTGACTACACCAAGTAATTACTAATTCTGTAGTGCAACATTAACTGGGTAGCCTGTTTTGTGGCACATGGAAGTGTGTCAATGTAAACCATTTTCATCTTGGTTTCCGTGGTGAAAATCCATCACCTGGGGTTCCTCAAAAAATGTATGACATTGTTAAGTGGTGAAAGCTTCTGTGGTTCTTGGTTTAGCATGGCTAGTTCTGTTTTGGGGGCTTCTGCACTCGAGCTGTGGCATCTGAACATGTGTAGCATCTGCAGTGGAGAGGACTTCAAGTGGGGGAATCGGGGTCACTGCAATTCCCCAACACAATATGCAAAGCGAGGTCACATGTGCGTTGCCAGATCTGCTGGAATTGTGCTTACGTTGCCAAAGTGAACAAAACAAAAACTGGGGGGCTAAGACAAAAAAAAAAAAAAAAAACTCTGCTCGTCCTTTTGACTTTCAGCATTGTCTGTTCATGCAAGGAGCTCCAGACTGCCTGCTTGCCCACACCTCCTGCTTCCTCTCCAGAGAAGAGGAGAGAAAGAGAGAGAGAGAGAGAAACACAGACGGTTGGGGAACAGGATGGGAGGAAGAGGGTGTGGTGAAGATCTGGTTGGATAGTGGCGCTCTGCAGTAACTAAGGGCAGAGATGAAGGTCAGAGGGAGAAAGTGAAGGGAGAGAGGGAGGGAGGAAGCAAAAGAGAGAGAGGGATGGGTTTGGCTTGGAGAGGACCTTGCGGTACCATTGCTATGGAGTGATCAAAGAGAGCGAGAGGGAGGACGTGTGGTCCTATGTGGGCACTGCAGTGGGCTCTGCATTATGGCAGTAGTACACTCTGGGTCAAAGAGAGAGAGAGGAAGAGAGAGAAAGCTGGTTGCTGGGCGTGGCTGCCTGCATCTGTGCAGTAGTGCTTTGGAGAGAGAGAGAGAGATAGAAAGAGAGTTGCGTTGAGGGGGAGCAGTGGGGAGGAGATGGGGGCTTGCTATGGGTGGGTCCTCCTTCTCCGCGAAGGAGCATCAAAGTGCTTAGTGTCACTAAGGAAGAAAAAAAAAGAAAAGAGTGTAAGAGCAAGGATATGGGGCAGGGAATACTGTGTGTGTGTGTGTGTGTGTGTTTCTTCTTCTGCAGCTGCCTAACCCACTTTCAATCTGAGGTTGTAGTGACCTTCTGTAAAGGACAATCAGTGGTCACCTTGCCTGTGACTTTGACTGTTCCTTTGAAAACCACCCGGCAAGAGACTATGGCTTGGCTACAGAAACACACGGCCAATATTTTTTACCTCCAGCACAAACCCCACACACTTCAATCCCAATTCCGCAGTCACTCCTCAGCTGCACGCCAGACACACCCAGGAAAGCCACCAAAAAACATTGCCGTCGCTGTGCCTACTGTTTGATGTTTCCATCTGAGACCCTACTCCCTTTGGGTGCTCAGAGGTATGAGAATTGGCTCGAGGAAGCAAATTGCGTGTGTGTGTGTGTGTGTGTGTTTTGGGGCGGGGTGGGGGTGAAATTGGGATGGGGGTTGTGTTTCTCGGAAAAGGGGGAGACACTAAGCCTCTTACATAGCCTGCAGCCTGACTGCTCTCTGAAAAAAAAAAGGAAAAAACTCCCAGGTTCAGCAGTGTGCCTAATCGATGCCATGCTCCCACTACAACCACACCGGCACCACCTCATACGCAAACACCAACTGCTTCTTACACACACACACACACACACACACACACAGTCATCCAGTGAGTTCTGCTTCCAAGTAAAAGTGCCGCATTCTCTACGGCTTGGGCAGAGGCTCTCAGGTTAATCTCCAAATTCACGCTCGTTTTTCTTTTCAACTCCAACTTTATCCATCTCTTCCTCCTGGGCTCAGGGAGCCCTCTTTTTTTGGGCAGATGCCACTGGATCCTCATGGCTCTCTTCACGAGTGATGGCGTTGAAGGGAGACTGAAGAGAGAGAGAGAGAAGAGCGAGAGAGAGAGAAAGAGATCATCTTCACAGCATGAGAATGACCTTTCACAGCTACCATGTAGGTCGTAATCATCTCAGGGCCCCTACATTTTCACTCTCTCTCTCTCTCTCTCGTTCTCTCCGTCTCTGTCTCTGTCTCTCTCTTTTGGCTGGCTGCCGGTGTTGCTCAGAGAATTCGCGATTAGTGAGTCTTCACACCCTGTCGGAGTGGACATCACTTTTCCCTGACCCGCCGGCCATCCCTCACACTGGCTAACAGCCCTCATCTAAGACCTCGCTGGCCCAGGACCCCTTCAGAGCTGGGCAGCCCTACATCCACATACACTCATGTGGGATCTGCAGATGAAGTTACATCCGTCACCCCAATGTTCCCTGCTTAACACCAAGCAGGTGTCAAAGGAACAATGGCACCCCGGGGAAAAACAAAACCAAAATAAACATGTATAGTACAGCAATCCTCAAATTAGCATCTTTTACACTTTGATTTCTTTTGGTGTAATTATGTTGATGGCATGGCATGTCCGTAATGCAGTGTATTTGTTATTTACAGCTGCGCTCTGCGGTATTTGGCGCGGCCTCTCTTGGAGCTGCATAATAAGCAGCCAAACGTGAAAAGGTCAACATTTTCTCATGAATGAGAGCAAACGTACCCCCCCCCCCCCAAATATGTATGTAGGTCGTTAAGAGTGACACAGAAAAAAGTAGCAATTCCTGAGAATTCACAGGTTTGGTGGAGAGTAAAGTTCTGTGACACGAGACGGGTAAACCACACTTCAACTGTACGCTGCTGATTCTCATGTAGGTTTTTGAATGGGAGCAACAGCAGTGTGGTTGAATTGAGCAAACTTTATCACTGAAGTTCATTCATCATGTTCCCCTTAAACCTGATATACGCACAGGCCTAGACCAAAAGCTGATATTACGTAACAATTCATTAACTTTGTAAAATTGCCGTCATGACATTCACAATATTACTGGGCAATTAATGTTAATTTACAGGGAGAAGGACAGAAAGGGAGAGCCGGCGAGAGAGTTTGTCCTGGCGTGAGAGAGAGGGGGGTCGTGCAGGATGTGGTGTAGAGCCAGAGCCTCCGATTAAGTGTCATCTCTGTCAGCACTGGGTTGCAGCACAATTTACACCCCTCCAAGTGTGAGCTGCCCACACCCTACAGACACTCTCAACACACACACACACGCGTGCACAAACACACGCTCACACTCATACAAACACAGAGACTCATCCACACCCTGTTTCTCTCTGAGTGTGAACGTTCATAACAAGTGCTGCCCAACTTTCTAAATTAACTATCAAGGAAAAGCCCCTGTTGTAAGATCAAGAGTGTCTCTTTCAGCTTTTCTTAGAAGAGGCTGCATGCCTCCTGAAAGTGTGAATATGTGCATGAGAAGTGCATAACCCTTCCTGCACAGACACTTCACTTTCATATGTGTCAAGTCATTCCAAAACTGCTTGCAAACCTTTAATGGCACCAGCATCATTTTTATTTTATTTTTTGGCTTTGCTCAGCCCCTCAGTGTTCACAGCATCTATTTTCAAACTTGTATTAAAAGGTCTTGATGTGAGGACACATTAAGAGTCCCTTTTGGATGACAGTGTGCTCCACTCTCCAACGTATGATCTCTACGGACTTCATCAGAGTAGGTGGCAGGTCACCGCAGTCCACAAGTTCAACTGTCACTGGCCTCCACTGAGTGCCGTGTCATGTGGATTACGATAAACAGCAGTTGTAGTAACTGTTCGCCACAGGCTCAGTGCACCCCTAAACACACCACACACACACACACCACCACCACCACCCCACATCCCCTCCAAAAACCTCCCTCTGTGCCAGTGTGTTCAGAGATGTGTTACTTTTTCTAAGAATGACAACGACTTTCCTCGGAGACGAACCCCCTCTTTACACACACACACACACACACACACATGCACAAATACACAATTACTGTACACACCCACAGATATGCGCAGCCAACGAAATCCCACTTCCTCTAAATCGCTGGC
Organism: Nematalosa erebi; assembly: GCA_036025975.1. Classification (NCBI taxonomy): domain Eukaryota; kingdom Metazoa; phylum Chordata; class Actinopteri; order Clupeiformes; family Clupeidae; genus Nematalosa; species Nematalosa erebi. The sequence continues at coordinate 6,452 of JAVQKI010449024.1, read as the reverse complement.
ATCACGTTGGCGCATATGCGCACACTTGACAGTTAATCAATTGTGTCAAAACAGCAACGGCTTACTAAAGCGCTGAGAGGGCCAAGTAAGGGATGCTGTAATTGCGGTACACTTTTGGCCGGATAGCGCCTTCCACGATCAGATAGTTGTGTGAGTGGCATAATGTTGGAGATGCCACACACACCTTCAAGAGGTAGAGTTGATTATGGGGGCGGTTAGCTAGACGCATACATAATGTTTTATACAAAATGTTTTATATTTTCGCTCTTGTATTAAATGTCAAATTCAATTTGGTTACAGTATGTATCGCTCCTGTGTGGGCAGACATGATTTTGAGCCAGTTTGGACCAATTTAGTTGCTCCTGCTTACAAACTGGAGTGGTTATATCTTACAGTTTGAGCCGGATTGCAATGTCAACAAACAACAAGACAACAATCAACTATGCAGCTTGAGCATGGCAAGTGAGACTGACTGAAAGGTATATTTTGAGCTACCATGTCACAAATGACTAAGAAAAATGGTGGTGTCTGCCTTACTTAAAGCGGTCTTCCCCCTTTTAGCTCAGACTAATCACTAGTCTGAAACCCAAAACAGACATGATTAATTCTCTCTCTCAGGTAGCACAGAAGGCTAAAGCAGAGGTGTGAAGTTGATCCACCCGACCTTGAGACCCACTAAGAGCCCACTTCCCTTCCGCCTGTTTAAGCGACTGACAGGAGATGGATTGGACTTCTGCTGACTCCTCTAATCAACAGGCCCTTTTCTGTCATTGTTCCTTGTAGAGGTCACTTAAGGGATTTATGACATACGTGAGTGTGAAGCTGTGACTGAGGTTAACCTGAGGAAAGGAGAGAAAGAAGGAAAGGAAAGAAAAGGGTATAAAGTGCCAACATCAGACTACTTTCTTTAAACTGTTCTTCTGAGAGTTAACCTCAGTGGTTAAGGAAGTATCCAGTGTACCTAAGGTATCATATCCACGTTCTCATCTGGAAAGTGGGAAGGAGAGCTTTTGGAGGTGCGTGTGCGTGTGTGTGTGTGTGTGTGTGTGTGTGTGTGTTTGTGTGTGTGTGTAGGGGAGTATTAGGGACCTGTGGGAGTTCTTTCCCACCGTACATCATGTTCTCCCCCCTGAAGGCTTCAAAGTTGGTCTGCTTCCTGTGGCGTCGGCGATGAGTGATGGCCTGGACTAGTGCAGGTTTCCCCAGGCCCTCCGCTCAACCCTGCCTGACCTCACACCCTCACCTCCCACCAGCTGTTCCCGCACGCAATGCTACGGAGCTTTGGGCACCCACCTACCCATCCAACCCCACACACACACACACACACACACACACACACACACACACACACATACACTTCTTACTTCCTGTCATGACATGGTGATTTAGTAATGAGATGCTAATTGTTCCTCTTCCTGGTCTTATCAACCCAACTCACCTGTATGGTGTGTAAACACACACACACACACACACACACACACACACACACACATAAACAAAACAAAAGCTACTAAACATGATGTGCTTTTGCCAGTGTGTCGGTCCGTTTCTTGAGTTTGGCAGTTGTTCCATTCTGTTTGGCTGGTCTTATCTGACAGTTTCACACAACCACCCTCTTCTGTCTGCATGTATGTGACAGCAGCTATTCTTCTTCTTCAGACCCTCTCAGCTGCAGGAATAGTACTTATGTGGCAGGAATTCCATTTAGTAGTGTTGTCCTGAAAAACATTTACCAATGCCTGTTCGACATTTAGTGTCCACTGACTGTATCCAAACTGTCTGTTGATTAGATCTGTTCTTTCTCTCTTCAACTACAGTACCTGATTCAAACGCTCACCTAATTACAGACCTCCTGATTTAAAAAACAGGGAGGTGTTAGAAAAAGACGGACAAGTGCATTATGGAAGTTGTGTATTAAGTATTTCATAAGCACTGATTCATTTTGGCATCATTTTGACATGAAATAACTTTACATATGATTAAATTTCCTATTTCGTATTAAATTACCTATATTTTCTGATAACTGCACACCAACTTCATTTCGTGACCAATTATTACCACTTCAATCATGAAGAGTATCTCAAATACGAATGCTGTGTCGTTCATTCTACCTTAGCCTACTTAAAGCACTTTACAGCATTAAGTTACCATTGTTATTTTCTGGAGAAATACTAAACTGTATTCGCCTCGTTCTGTGCGTGCAAGGCAGCATGGGAAATCCTGGGCTAACACTGTATGACTTGTTTTTATCTAATTTCATGGATCTGTTCTAAAAGTTTTTCTGTGCTAAAAACATCACAAACTTGCGACTCCTTGCCCAGGAGTAGGCATATTGTAGAAGTAGCCTACCATACTGTCTGATTGAGAAGCTCAAAAATAATCTGGGGGAAAGCCATGGGAAAGTCACAGAGGGAAATATCTGAAAAAGTGATGTTTTAATGCTGAAGGTTAACATGGTTATCAGATAGGTTTGGTCTGTAATCTTATACCTCATTCTGTACCTTGAGATGAAAGGAAGGATATCATCTCTGGCAATATTTTAGCTACTGCATATGCCCGTTTCCCACACCACTGAGACAGTGATAGATAAGCACTGAATTCACAAGTTCGAATGTTGTATTTTATATGCACAGTGTCAGAATCCATTGTCATAATGCCAGATTTCATTTACAAATGGACCCAGGTAAGGCAAAGCAATGCAAGGCAATTTTATTTGTACAGTATATTTCTTACAACACACATTTTCTGGCATTTTCATGTTTTTACAGATATAGGAAATAGTGTAATTGGAGAAAAAGGTAAGTATAGCCAATATTCTGCATGTAGTTCAGTAGAAAGTCAGCTTTTCCAACCTTAAAAGTGAGATAAGCAATGTTGCGTGATGTTGCATTTGTCAATGTGTGTATTTGTAAGCAGATGCCAGAAAAGTGAGGTTCCCAAGTGATGTGGATCATTGAACAGTGTGGCTGCATTGTAAAAGGTTTGAATCTCCTCACCGTTTTTGCGCACTCAGGTATTTTACATGATTCTTACAGAGCTGATGGACTGGACAGCCCTGGAAATGTTTCAGAGTGCAGTTTTACATGAAGGAACACCAAGTTTGTCAAAGCTTGAAGAATCGAGCTGATGTTCTACAGGTTGAACCAATACCAGTCTGTCAGGTGTGTGCCTGTTTCAGGTGAGTGATGTTGAGGAGGTTCACATCGTTTTTTTCCCCTGAGCGACAAAGGACATCTCTGAGGCTTCACCTGGAGCCCAAGGTTGAAGCTTTGGCCTTGTCTATGTATGTGATGTTTGACTGGGGAAGTCCATTATAGTCATGGCGAGCATAAAAATGCTTTTTCCTGTGTTCACTGACCCTCTACATGATTAACAGAAGTCATACTTAAAGCAGCCTTGATTGTGATGGGTTGTTGTGTACTGTACAGTACTGGCCATATGATTGCTATAGAAAGAGTAGAGTAAGCCACTGTTTGAATTCAAATAAGGTGGCTTTTTATGAACGGAGAGGACACTGACTGGAAATGCCCCCACTTTTTCTTTTGCTGAATCGCTTCGCTGCCTGCCACTGCTTAATGGCTCTGTTTGTTCATTTGAATAAATGCGCCTGTAATAAATTATTCATCTGAAATGAATTCATTTCCACTGCTACCATTGCCACTGTCATTTTTTCCTCCACATGCACATTCATGCATCCCTGAGTATGATTACACAGCTACTATGACTACCGCATGGCCTACCACTGCCACTGCACACTTCCCCAGTCTCTCCCAGTGTACACTTGTTACAAAAATTATTCTGGTACCAAGCTTGTGACATTTCATCACACTGCGGTGAACCTGCAACGGTTACTTGTCAGTCATGGAGGTGCAAAAGTCTTGAGAGACCCTCCCCACACCCCATTTCCAGTCTCTGACCAATGACTGTGCAACCTTCCACACTCGTCTCATCTGACTCATATCCGATTTCATAAATGGACACTGTATGAGAGGTGGGGTGTGTGTGTGTGTGTGTGTGTGTGTGTGTGGAGGAGGAGGAGGGGTGTGTGTGTGTGGGTGGATGTGTGTAAGAGTGAAATTGCCTTGGAACTCACTCCCCACTCCCCCCTCCCCCAAACCCACCCCTCCCCAAAAAGCAAGGGTTTAATTGCGGATGGGCCTTCCTGTTCTGTGGTCGTCTGGATGCTGGCGGAGGGACCTGTGTCCTGTAAGTTAACAGCCTCGGCCGCAGAAAGGGGGATGTTGGACCCCAGGGGAGGAAGTGTGAAAAGGAACCGTGTCATACAAAAAAAAAACACACACAGTGATCGAGGGCGGGGGGGTTGGGCAGAACATTCTCCTTGTTAAGTTAATTCATGAGTATTTGTAGTGCAGTGATGAAGGAAGCTATTTCACCTTAAAAGAGTGAGGTGCTTCTGTACGGCCCCCTCAGGCTGGGGGCCCTCGGGCCGAGCTTTGCAAGGGGTTGGCAGTGAAACAGCTGATGCAAAGAGTGGCATTCTGTCAAAAAACTGGCCTGAACTTGTCTAAACCCTGTAGCTACTTTGGGCTTCTCTCCAGCTAACACAAGCATATGTCAGCTGTGTGTAACACTGACAGCAATGTGTAGGTAAAGCCTGTGTTGCCTTACCTTTTGTCTTAGGCCATGGATTTTCATATGTATTTCCCTGTTCTATAACTGTCAGACAATAGCCATCCAACATGCCATATCAGTGGAATCAGAAGGATTTGGACAAAGGGCTGCAGAATGACATTCCTATGACATGCTGTCCTTTTTAAGATTGTGTGTGGCACGAGCAAGGCAACAAATACATTAAAGAGAACTTACCCTTTCATTTTTGTCTCAGAACCAGCCCATAAAAAAAACAACATACATACCACTGGAATGTCCAACATTCTCATGGGTACACCTGTAAAACAAATACTGTACATAAACTTCAAACCATAAAACCATTGAAACCATAAACTTTACTAAAAAAACTTGCTCTCTCACACAAAGGAATTTGTTCGCACAGCTCGAGGCGAGTCTCTACACCATTTCTGGTAGTCTTCCTCCAGGCCCTATTCTAATCCCAGCCTTGTGTGGGGAGTGTCCCAGCAACCCGTGCCTATGATCTTAGAAAGCTACCCAGCTAGCGTTCCGGCTCTGGTTGCACAGCTGTTACGGTGCTATCGTCTTACCGACACGGGATACGGTGTATGAAGTCATGTAGTAAATCAGTGTGGAGAGCATCGTTTCACGTTCTGCTAGGCCGGTTGGTGTTAGTTCATGGCCCGACAGTGCCTGCTGGGAGTGCTCTCAGGGGGGGCCTGTGTGGCAAGTCTTTTCCGCAGGCAGGCAGGCAGGCTGCTGGTTCCACAGGCAGTCTGGTTCCACAGACGGTGAAGAAAACTGTACTCCATAGCAATGAACAAATGTTGATAGATTTCTCACTCTCTTTTTCTGAGACATCATAGACATTCTTAATAGATAATATAAACCAACAAAAAATACTTGGAAATCTTCAAAAACCTTGTGGCTACCTCATGTGGGTGTTGGTGCATGGTAGTTTTCAGTTTGAACTTGAAATAAAATGCTAAAGTTCAACGTTTAGTTCCTCTTTGTAAGACAAGCATTCTACTCAGAGCTCAGCTGCTGTTTTTTTTTCTGTTTCAAACTGACAATAGTGTAAATGAAAAAGTATTGAAGAGCTATTTTTTATCAATACCTAAACGCTTGCATACAGCATGTATGTGTGTGTGAGAGGGTGTGTGGCTATGGAGAGTGGAGAAAACCACTGATTGATTCAATAGAAATGTAGATCCATGCTATTGTCATTATTACTTTATCAGAGTTGCTTAAAAAGACACCCTTCTTTGTTTAGGGTCAGAGTCGTTGAATTTTTGACATTCGTAATTACTCCCATTCACACACCCTCAGAGCCACATACTCCACCACTCGGGACAGTCTCAGTTCCGCTGTCTCAAGCTTTATTTTAGACCATTCATGAGACCAAATACAATACTCGCGCCATTCGGAAAGACCATTCAGAAATTGTTCCTCATGTCACACGCAAATGCTGATACACACACAAACACACACAGACACACTCACACTCTTGCACGCACACATACACACACGCACAGACACACTTGGTCACTCACAATGTGCATACACATACGCATACAATCATAGACACACTGTTTCAATTTAAAACATTTTTTGCAATTAAAATGTGTTAATGTGTATGAGGGACTATGGCTGTCTTTGTAAGTGTGAGTGAGGTGTGTGTGTGTGTGTGTGTGTGTGTGTGTGTGTGTTTGTGTGTGTGCGCGTGTGTGTGTGTGTGTGTGTGTGTGTGCGTGCGTGTGTGTGCGTGTGTGTGTGTGTGTGTGTGTTCACTGTTTGTGTGTCCGGGGGCCTGCAGGTGGAGCAGTAGCACCAGCTTTGGTGTGTGCCCGTGCAAGTCTGTG
>JAVQKI010448655.1:0-13509 GCA_036025975.1 Nematalosa erebi | reverse complement strand
AGGTATTAATAAGCAACTTGTAATGACTTACAAATGGCTAGTATGTTATTAATTTGCATGGTAATAAGATGCTATGGTAAATAAGTGTTGCCAAAATATCCAGTAAGCTAATCTATCTATATGTGCACCACTCTCAACTTTATCCCTTCATAGCTCAATCTCAATGATTCCCAGCCTCTCATTAATCCACCAGATTAACCATGGACCCTCGGTGTATAATTTTCATAGACCCAAACCTGTGTCACGGTAAACAGGGCTGTATATTTAAAGAGATTTGACTTTTGTAAAAACGAGACAAATTATACCTCATCTTGACCATCATTTTGACCTTATGAAGATCAATCACAATTCAAAGCCATTCTCTGCCTGCAGGTGCTCAAGAGGTCCCAGAGCCGCACAGCAATAAGGAATAGTATTTTTCATATTATTTTGAACCAGGGATTCAGGCTTAGCCAGCCCCCCTGGCCTGTCAATAAATCCCTGCATCTCCAAGGAGAAGAGATCAGGTTAGGCAAAGCAAATGAAAGGCAGTAGCCATCAGAGATGGCGCTTTTGATGAATAATTCAATTCCTGACCCACAGAACTGCTAATACTCAAGACAGTAAAAAAAAAAAAAAAAAAAAAAAAAACATGAAAACGCACACCCGGATGTAGTTAAGCACAACATTTAGAGCATAGGCCTGCATGCACATTTAAATAGAAGTTGTTGTAAAGCTAACTAATGGAGTTACATAACACTAAAACCTCACAGAGTGCACAGCATTGACATAGGTTCATTTTACCCGTCTTTCAAATCTATTCTCTTTTTTCCCATTAAATTTATGGCTAAGCACATAAAGCTGATTGCATTGTATAGCATGGCTTTTATCTAACACCACACTAAATATGACCAGACTTTTATGTTCAAACGGCAGCTCTACCATTTAGAAATGGCAGAGCAGCAAAGCAAGCCAGTGCTCATAATCCATATTTCACAGCTGGAAATATCCCATTCCCTTGTGCCCATAACCTGATCACTGTCTTTCCCCTGTGGCCATAAGCCCTCTTCCCTCCCCCATGCGTGCTTCTTGTGTGGTTGGATGCTTCCCACCTTCATTTTTGAACCATTTCTCATACGCCCAGGCTCATCACCGACTCCAGGGACTGCGGATATATGCCTTTGGATAACACATAAGCCAGCGGGAGACTTACAATAAATGTTGCCAGGAGAACCATTGAGAGACAAAAAGGGCCAGGCTATTCCTATTAGGTATGCAGCATGCAGGCCCACTGACTGCTGTTCCTGTGTACAGCCTCTGCATTTTCTTTCGGCTCTGGGTCATCTCCTTCTCTTGTGTTAGGATAATACGTCTTCTTTTCATAAAGACAGTTCTTGACTGTGAAGTGTTTTTTGATAGAAGGAATGTCTACCCTCTGTAGATGTTGCAGTCAGCTCTCTTTCTCTTCCACTTCACGCTCAGACTCTAAGTGGGATTTGGGGCTGCCTCAAATCAATGGCGAGTTGCTGTGAGACCTGAGATTGCGATCTGAACATTGCAAATATCAAAAAATGTCATGTAATCCTAATGCAGTCAATATTGTCAACAAACATTTTAGCATGTGTCGTTGTTATTTTGAACATTTCATTACTGCAGGGTTCTCAATTAGCCTCTTACATGATTATACCATGTGATTGCCTCATGATCGATCTCAGTCCTTGACTTGAACATTATGTCTGGCTGCTACCACTTTGTCAAGCCATAAATTTTGACAGCCATCTATGGCTTGACTACCATATAATGTTGTGGGGAAATATTTTGGAATAATTATGATGCTCAGCTAAAACTACAGACAAATTGTAAGTGCTTGGTGATTACTGATTATACTCTTTCTGCATGACCCCTGGCAGTTGGGTTGTCCCCTTCAGCTGTTGATCTGCCCAAGATTTCTCCCTAGACTAACTACCACAAGGGAGTTTTTCCTTACCCCTGTTGCTCTTGGGTGACCCTTGCTGTAAAGCACCATTACAATACTATTGTAAAAGGTACTGTATAAATATAATTGAATTGAATTGAATTGCTTTCAATAGGTATTCCATTTTTGTTTACACAAACATATAAAAGACACAGTTTTATATGAAAGAACTTTCACATCCCAAGTATACCAGTATTTCAGGAAAAAAACCTTATAGTACTTCATGCAATTGCAACAGTTTTAGTTTGAAAAACATGGATATAAAGGGGTTAGAAAAGGGCACTGTGGTAACGCACGAGTAAGAAAGACAGGATTTTGCTCTTTACACAGCTTCTCCGCATTGATTGTACTGGAGGTTGAATCAGTTTGACATTTTCCTGCCTCCCTCAGCACAGATATCACTACATTGACCACTTCATCACCAGATTCTTTGCCTTAGCATCAGATGGGATGATCTTTAAAGAGAAATCCTAGGCGATTAATCAGGAGTTTGATGACTTACAGTCTGACTGCTATAACCTGACAAGTCAGACTCTAACATCAAAATGTATAGTCTGACCACAACCGATAGACCAAGCTAAATCCTAGGGGCTGAATCACCAGTTGTCTTTCAAACTGGACAGCACTACGACCTATCAGAGCAGCATCGGCAAAACAGCAAATACATCCTTGTCTGAAACAATTGACTTGAGCACCTTTTTCGCTCAACTTTCAAAGAAAAGCCAAGGTCCAACTCTTCTAAAATCAATGCCTCATCACAGTCACAGCCCTGTCATTTTCGTGATAAGCCCACCCAACAACTGTCTCTACAAAGATAGAGCGTTGTGATTGGTTTTACCAAGACTGTGTAAGACTAATGGTAGACCTACTAAGGCTCCAATGGTGCATTGCTAGACACACCCGCTGAGCAAAATTATTTGCTACTGCAAGGGTATGTCTAGATTTCTAGGCTATGACTGCTACAAACTGATATGTCTTTTGTGAAGCATAACAGGCAACATTGTACGCTGTTTTAGGTTAATTTACCAGCTTTGTAGCCAGTGATGGTTAAATGGCTCATTACGGGGTGAATAAAGGCTGTGTCAGCTAACCGCTACCTGCTTCTCTATTATTATTGCTGGTTCCTATTCTTTTAGCCAGGCTATGTCACCTAGTGCTTCCATTCAATTTCTCATTCAGCTACACCACTGTGTCGGGGATCTATCCATAGGCTTAGGTTAACTCTGGACTCTGGGCTTTGTGGACCAATCAGCAAAAAGAAAGAGGGCTGAATGTAAAGACGCTGAACCTAAATGGTGCATTCCGGGGCTTAACATAAGTCACATCCAAACAGTACTGATTGGTTGAAGCAGAAAGTATCTGCCCACCAGGTGGCAAACGTATCCCAATGGATAGCTTTCAGATGCTTTGCATAAAGTAAAAAGATGGGAAAGCATTTGATGCATCAGGCTACTATTCTTTGGTTTGCAAACCACATGTGAATCCACACACTGTATCATCAGCGATTTTATGGGGAACTCGATAGTTATAAAATCTGCAGACTTGCTGGTATGCCTTTAACACACGGTGCAGGCTCTGGGCCTTGCCTCAACAGTGAGGCCTACTGCACATTCCCACAAGCACAGTTATGTTTGTTTGCTTCAGCAAGGAAGGACCTTGACAGGGACCTGAGATAACTGCTATCTGTAAGGCCATCTGGGGAATGGGATGAGGAGAATGGGCAATGTCAAGCCTGCTATTGTGTTGCTAAGTGTAAGAACTGGTAAGAGCTTTTAAGAATCCTTTGGCTCTTGAGACACTGAAATTTTGTGCTTTCCCTTCTGTGTATTACCAAACATTGTTCATCAACCGTCTCTGGTACTACATGAGAAATGTGAACCCTCCACTGAAGTGCTGTTTGATATTTACACTGATATTTTAGGTCTACCAGGGGTGGAGGTCGCTAGTATCAGCTAGAGGACAGAGTGTGTGTGTTTTCACAAGTGCCCTCTTCTGATCGTCGTCAACAATGTCTCCCAATCGGCTGATAGCAAAGCCTAAGCATGACCCTTAGTGCTGAAATACCACACTCTGTTGTTAACATTTGCCTGGAGATCAAATAAACCTAACGTACAATATTGAACTAACCCAATATAAATATTTGAAGTTATTTAACTAGTGTCCACCAACATACATTGCCTCATCAGTGTTTGAGAAAGATGGGCCTTTTTAGTGTTTGCTATAGGGGATCAATGGAAGTAAATGGGGGAAGTAGTATGGACAATGAAGACTCCTAGGGCGACTCAGATTATGTCTGTAATTGCTTCCCTAGACTGTCTGGGAGAGTTTGCACTGAGTGATTTTAGTGAGACCACTATTCTCCATAACCTGGGCAGAGCACTTCCATCTGTGTGCACTGCCTGCATGGGTTCTATAATTCCCCTCTAATCACTGGGGGGAGAACAGATCAAGTCGTCAGTAGATACAGTAGCTCAAAGTCTCAAAAAGTTTTACATATGAATTAGCTATATAGATCAAATCAAACAATTCTCATCATTTGTTCTCTTCCTATTTCTCAAGGTACTGTTTTTCTTATTTGTCTTAGAGTGAATACACCAGTGTCGGAGACTGTTAATCTATGAAGCCATTTTTATGTCCAATGCTGACCTTTACAGAAGGAAAATGTCATGCATAACATGTGTCACTGCTTTTTACAGAGCCCACTTCCAGGTAAAGCAAAATGGCTTCACTCCCGGGTATGGCAGAATATATGTTTTATATCCGGGGATATTTGTCCAAATGCATGGGCAGAAAGGAACATCAATTTCTGCAAACCTTCTAGATCTTTATGCTGCCGTGAGAACACTGCCTACATGTAAGCAATACACTGAGGCATCATTTTAGAAATGTTTAGCACATGCTGATGATACACAAAATGTAAAGAGTCTCACAAAAGCTAAAGCCTTCAGTTACAGTTGTCATTTTTATCATTTCTATGTAAGTGAATGGATTTAAGATTTCAAATTACCTTTTTAATTGCCTAAATTTTGCAAGCCAAAGAATAAGATTTTGCTTTACAATTTTGCAACAATTTGCTGTGATTCTGTGTGAATCCAGCAAATAATGTTGAAAAATCATTTTGCAAACCCCCTTATTTGTCTTTTACAGGCGACAAGAAAATGTTCCCTGCAGGTTTAATAAGCGCAAAAACAAATCTACCACGGGTATTCCATTTCATCAATAAAGGTCTGATATTGGCATTGCAGAGACAAGACTCCATTTGCATATTTACTGTCAGCTGAGGCTGAACAGGGGCACGCCACATGAATCAATGCAATTAGCACTGCTGCAGCCCGCTTTTGATATGAGTCATAAAGAGATGTCCCCAACTGCCATCCTCTTTGGCCCTCCTACTCTCTCTCTCTCTCTCTCTCTCTCTCTCTATGCATATTTTTTTACTCCTCTGTGTTTGTGTGTGTGTATATGAGTGTGTGACTATTTGCCCACTCCTCTCTTCATGAGACACTGTAAGTATAGTATATAGTATTTTGATTTCATCCATGGTCTCCTGTGAAACATATGAGTCACATGGGTTAAATGCTGCTTGCCACACAAGCCACAAGCACAGTATGAATGTTCACACCATTAGAGGCATTAGCTCAGGAAGTGCTGTTAATAAAATCAGTAATCATTGTTCCCACCATACACAGTCAGACACACAGACACAGCTTAGATGCTGACACATGGCACACTGCCTTCCTCTGTATTTCTCACAGCCACGGTAACAAGGCTGGACAGCAGGACCTGGGTAGACTCACAAAACAGGAGGGAAACGCACACACACACACACACACACACACAGTTCCTCAGCGTGTTGAGTGGAATTAGACAGACTTACTCCAGCATATTCCAGAACTTACTCCATTATTGTTCGTCAAATCTCAGTATTTCCTGTTTTTGGTTCCCTATGCAAATGAAACAAAGTGTAAACAGGCCTGGTGGCCATACTGAGCTGTAAAGTGAAATCCAATTACTCACAGATCAGGCTAACCCAGGCTACAGATGAGCACCAGTCTGGTAAGGAGCTGGTGACCTCTCATTCTGTTCCTCTCGCCTTTCTTTAACTCCCCAAGAGAGGCAACGGTGGATATGTTTATGTTTATGTTTACTGGTCCTTTGCAGATGCTTTCTATGTAAAGTGATTACAATATACAATATAAATATTACATTACAGTTTTTTGCAATCAATCGCTAACAAGCTTCTGTTCAATTATCAGAGTCATTTTCAAAACTCTAAATGCAATTTGCACACCACTGGCCTGCTCTGGCTATATGATTTACACGTCTTGCTCTTTTTACACTATATGCAGTCAATGAATGCATTTCTATACTGTTTACATTTTCTTTACATACTGTACATGACCCCAACACCAAAATTATGTATCTTTTATGTCCTTTTTGCAAATGCTTCCACATATATAATTATTTATAATTATATACAATTATTTATAATTTACAAAAAGGCTGGTAATATTCAGAAATGTACTAGAGATAACATCATACTTTATACTAAATAAATAAATAAATGGCAAGCCTAAGAATAATGCCTCAGTGGCTCAACCACAGCCATGTCCTATAATGCAGTCTCTGCGTATGGCAACAAGCCAAAAAGATTCAAATCCCATGACATCCCTGACGACGGCTTTATAGATGCTACAGATGGATTTGGCTTTATGGTATAGTGGTGTTGGAGAAACAACAAAGACAGAGGGACTAACAGACAGCTACATGTAAACACATGATTTAAGGCAGTCTGGCAGGCAGGCACTTCTTTTCACTCCCTCATGGTGTTAAAGTCTGTGGTGTCAGAAACAAACACAAATAATGTTACAATTATGCACTGCTATGGTAATAACTTATATCTTGTGTATTGTATTATATGCATTCTGGAGGCAGTGAAAAACCTTTTTTTCTTTAAACAGTTTTTCATACATCCCAAATCCCATTCCTGTGGCTGTCTGTCTCACAGAGTCATTATCTGGCAGGCCGTTAATGGCAATGACTGCTGAGAGCTTGAAAGCACTGTGACAGTGTGAACGTGTTCCATGACCTGTGGCTAGCCCCTGCCTACCCAGCTCTGCCCTCCCATCCCTGCTGTTTCATCAGGGGCTCATTGTTGTAGCGCTCTGTGCGCTAGCATCACTGCACAGTGGCCAGCCTCTGATTCACATCCATGCACTTCACAGAACAGCAGCCGTCCAGAAAGCATGCCTGAGCCTGCCTGGAAAAAACAAGGCCCCTCAGATCAAACAAAGATCCATTCAGAGGAACAGAAAAAAGATTATGCATTGTTGATATCAGCAGTATTATACAACAATTAGGTCCAGTCAAACTATTTAGTAATTTCTGATTGGAAGAGACACATTCTATGCATCTGTAGGAATGGGTATATCCTACGGTTGACTTTTTACAGCTAGTAATCACTCCACAGTTTCTATTGAGTTGACCAACGTGAACATTCCATTCACTCAAAACAAGAATGCAACAATTTTCATAGCAACACATTGTGCTGTTCTATCCACAGAAAGTGTCTTAATGGAATGGTGAAAATATGCAGCTTGGCATGTGGTATATGTGGGGTCGTAACATATTGCTTAAATATTCATGTTAAATGTTCAAATGAGAACTTTTTAACTTTAAGGCTTCCCAAAATATTGAATTAGGGTTATCAGTTGCTGTCAGGAGGTATGCTATTGGTTTCCTGTGTGGAAAGCAACTCAGTGCATCTTAGCAAGATGTTGGAGTCCAGGTGTCATGACAGTATTATGAGATTACTGGTTTTATGTTGTGACTGAGGAATGCATTAGAGCTTCCAAAGGTGTGATCCTCTCCAGATGTGATGATAAAGTCTGTATAAACTGACACTTGATTCAACATAATGAGATGTGAGAAGAATGAGGCTTTTAAAGAGAAAGCACAAGCACCCAAAAAAGACCTGTTTAACCTGAATGAAATGCTCCATCAATCATGGTAAATTAAGGTTTTGGCCATTAACAGAGGCAGCTCAAAAATACCCATTCAAGCATTCAATCTGGCCACAGGAAACTACCAAGAGAGCCGTTCTGAATAAATATTTTTCTTTTCTTGTTAAAAAGTGCCATCCCCAGAATGCCGCTGTTAATATAATGCGGAAGGCAGAGAAAGGCAGAGATAACTCATTTCATTGTTTTGGGATCAAATCAAGGCACTTTCTGCCATTTAATTACTGCAAAGCACTGCATATAATACCAAATTAGTAATAGGGGAAACTCTAGCTGGAGCTTAGCAATCACATATATTCTCCTTCAATTAAATGTGCCTGGTGCATTCAAAACCCCTACAGATCCATGACATATTTTACCCATCATTATCCTAAACAACAAAAAAGTATTGAATTCTAGAAAATCCTTTAAAACCCTTTAATGTGACAGCAATAGAATGTGCATGGAGCAGACCGAGCATCCTAATGCAAAGTCAGAGGGTCCTTTTTGTAGGCCCTGGATATGGGGCTTCCTCACATGAAACAGACTGCAAGCTTTGAGTTGTTGGCACTGATGTAGAGTCTGCCAAAAGACATGAGACAGCTGAAGTAGGGAGACAGCAGTGCACTAAAAGCTGCCACTTCTAAGATGCAGACATGATGACACACACCTTCTTCAAATCCTTCAAAATCTACACCATGAAAAATCCTTGATTGTGTAATGACAGCTCAAGTGATGCCATGAGGAAGGTAGGGAGAGAGAGAGAGAGAGAGAGAGAGAGAGAGAGAGAGAGAGGGGGGGGGGGGGATAAAAGTAAAACATCACAGGTAAACAAATTGCCCCGGTGGTGAAGTTGAGGACTGAGGGGTATCGGTTTCAAATTCAGAATGGATGAATTTGTCAGCTGGGTATCGCTCACCTCCACTCACCCCCTCAAAGGAACCAAAACAGCCTGGTGGTGTTATTCTTTCCCCCTGTGTGGAAGCTATTCAGACTCCCCCAACCCATCAACCCCCAAGTCCCACCCATGCCCACCCCACCCCCCTTGCCTCAGCCTTCACTCTCCTCAGCCTTTGGCAGGCTGTCATCCATCAGTTACTGTGATGAATCGACTTGAGTGAGATGTCTGATATGTCGTTGCTTAAGGCTTCACTTTGAAGTTAGTGTTGTCCAGGCAACATATCTATTTTCATTTCAGTTTTACGACAGACCGTGGTGTGATGCGGTCATGCACTGGTGGAGCTGTCTCTAATAGATAGCTGGCCGTGGCCCGACCCCAGGACGCCTGGGCACCAGGTGAGCAGGAGCAATGTTGCATTAAGGCCTGATAACAACCCCACAGGCCCGCCAGTGAATCATGCCGCTGGTACACACTGTGTAGATGGAGGAAAGAGGAGAAATGGACTGGAAAGGGAGCCAGACAGTGACTTTTGAGGGTTTATGTAAATATGAGTTTTCATAACCCATGTTAGAATACGTTCTAATAAATCCTGTACAAGAAAGTTTTCAATGCTACCACATAAGCAAGTACTTCTGCTTTCTACCACTGTAAGTTTAATAGTTTAACATGGACAAATTCAGCATGCATTTGTCTATATATTTATTTAAACTTTTATTTGTTTATTGATTTATTGTTTTATCTAAAGATTTTCATTCATCTTGAGATTGTGTTTGAAAACCTTTAGTTTTTATCTATGTGCTGATGTGCTTGTTCCAAATGAAATACATTTAGCTGGAGAAAGTGAGAGAGCAGCGGAAAGTGTCGGTAATACTTGTCCCATTAAATACTGATGTTAAACACACACACACACACACCATTATAGTTATTTAGCCTCCTCAGAATTTTTTACACTCACGCCATGCCACTGGTTCTGTTCTACAGCTCTTCCCTAGCACTGCAGAATGAAACCGAGTAAAATAGCTGTGTAAGATTTCTCATTGTTAGTCTCCCCAAGGTCTGTGCACTCTCACTGCTGTGCTGTGTGTAGAGGGTCTGTCTCCCATCTCAGTGTGTGCTGCATGGTGTGGTGTCATGCTCCATCCCAGATGCCATGGTGTGGTCACACAGCTTTGGGCTTTCCCAGAAGCCTCCACAGAGAGATGAAAAATCCCCTCTCTTCCCAGTAAATGCCCGGATTTCTGTAATTCAAGAGTGGTAAATCCCAGTGTGCAACATAAGCCAAGCATCTGGTGGAATCTCAGTTCTTCTTCTGTGTGTGTGTGTGTTTGTGTGTGTGTGTGTGTGTGAGTGGTGGAGATTGGAGGGATAACTGCCCTTGGGTAGAAATAATGATGCTTACTCTGTCTATGCCTGAAAGTATGAACAGCAACAATGAGAGAGACAGAGAGGGAAAGAGAGAGAGACAGAGAGAGTTTGTATGTGATTTTGTGTTAGAGAGAGAGAGAGAAAGAAAGAGAGAGATTTTGAGTGTGTGTGGGTGTGTGTGTGTGTGTGTGTGTAAGAAAGAGATAGAACTTGTAAGTGTGACTTTTTGTTTTATCATGATGTGTGCAGAGTGACCTTAGGTTTAATGAGGCCTTTAATAGTCTCCTAGGTGGCTGCCAGAGATCAGATGAGACTGGAGTAAATAGGGTCCTGGGATCTGTGAACAGGAGATGAGGACAGAGGCAAAGCCCTCTGCCTAAAGGGAAGGGATGAAGAGTTTTACATGAATTGATGAGAGGTTATCAGCACCATTCATAGACTGGATGAAACAGAACAAACATACGAATGAAGCAGAGAGAAGGAAACTGAGACTAATAGAACCCAATCCCTTGCACTGCAATACCTACCACTTCTGATAAGACTCTGAGTTTTATTGCTTCCGTAGATAATATAAGATGACTTATCCTCTTATGCTGAGTAAGTAACCTTTAAAGGCATGGCAGGCAAGTATGTGAATTTTAAATACAGAGCTCCCCGATACAGAGTCCAAAAAATAGGACCCAATGATGAGCCTTTCCAATGTTGACTTAGAAGTTAATCAACATGATTTCAGAAAAAGATTTTAACTACTTAAAAATTATATATTGAAATATCACATCCTAAATAACATGGGTGGTGGTAGTGTAGCGAACCTGACTAGCCTGCTAGTAGCCTAGAAATTCTGAGTTTGAATCCTGGCTGCCACTGATGTGCCCTTGAGCAAGGCACTTAACCCTAAGTTGCTTCAGGGGAGACTGGCCCTAAAGCAGCTGATAGTTGATAAATGTAAGTCGCTTTGGATAAAAGTGTCTGCTAAATGCATGATAAAAAAAAAATGGAAATACACCTAACTGACTTTAAGATGAACAAATTTAGGCCTATGTTTACATCTTTAGAACCATGTACTACACCCCAATGGTGGCTACACTGTACCTGGGAGTTGAAGTTAGTCGTTGCTGCCGACTTTGGCCTTGTTTGAGATAGGTACTAGCTCGAAAGGAATCAGAATAGAGGAGAAATCAAGCATGAATAAAAAGAAACATTAACCCAGTTTGCAGGGCATAGCTAACATCAGTTAAGGAAAAAGGGCAGGATGAGAGTAGACAGGCGCTGCTGCAACGCCCAAGAGAACAACATCACCCAACTAGCCATGCTACACATCACCTTAGTCATCAGTGAAGGGCCTACATCCCTTACTTAATGACAGGCAGAATTCAGGTGAACTCTCCACAGACACAATTCCTCAGCACAAGTCCAGGCAAGAAAAAAAAACATGTTCCCATCCTCCCAGATAGTATAGTAACTTGCCTTCCACCAGTCTAACAGAGAACATTCTCTATATTTAATGTGTCATTTTTTAATGAACACAGCATTTGTTACATTAAAACATAACAAATCTAAATCTAAACTAAATTGAAAATTTAGATTTTGTCTGTAGGTGATTAGTCTTCATATACAAAAATAATTTTCTTACAAAGCTGAATTTTCTTCAAATTGTATTATGCCTGCCAACAAACGACACCGGTATAGTGGGTTTACATAAAATTATTGACAGCAAGCAGATTCTACATATTTTTGAGGTTTCTGATCTATATATCTCTGCATGGGTGGTCTTTAATCTTTGTTTATGTCTTCAAGAAATTCACAGTCTATCTGAAGTGCCACAGCCTGAGTTGAAAAACTGTAATCCCCTCGTCTCCCTTTATTCAAACACAACTAATGGGGAGCTAACAAAGCAGCCTGATTTGTAAGATACCAAATCCATGCCCACATCACCTCACCCAATGACACAAACAGATCCAAGCCATATCACAGTAAAAATAAATAAATAACATAAATGGCACAAATGGCTCCAACATGAAATGAATGCACAGTTAGATGTGGCCCAAATGTAAATCCCTAAGGACCATGAGCTGGCTCTGAGCTGTCCATGGTGCTGAAATATGGGTCATGCACACAATGAATGTGAAAACTCCCAGTGTCCCTGAACGACCACTGCTATTCCATCTCTTCTTGTTAGTCTCTTTTCCATCTCCTTTCTTCCTTAGTGTCAAATCCCCCATTTCCTGTCTCTGGAGGCAACGCAGCTGCTTCAGCAAGATGGCCAGGGACATCATTGTGCACACATGAGAAGGAGAGGTGCCCTGGCCAGGCTTAGCATAAGACCACCATAAGCCACAGGCAGACCATTCTCACTGACCCTTACGTGCATGCCTTGCGTTTTAACTCCAGGTTAATCCCCGCCAGCCCTTTCACCACAACCTCTCCTCTAAGAGGCCTACAGTACATCTCTCTTACTCTCTCTCTCTCTCTCTCTCCCTCTCTCTCTTTCACTCTCTACTCCCCTCCTGGATCACAAACTTGTTGGCATTCACTGTGTTCATATTAATGTAAGATACAGCATGATAGATGCTACACACTATTTGATTCCCTCAGGAGAGCAGGGCTGTGGTTTTGGTTGGCTGCTGCTCTGACATGTTTAACTCTGAGTGTGTGCCAGTGAGTGTGTGGGAGAGCATCAGAGCCCAGCACAGGCCCAATTTGTGCAGGCACCACTCTTCATTTTATTCCATCTATTTATAGACGTGCCTTTTCAAGGCATATACAATTTTATCTTCCGCCAGACAGTCAGCGCTTTCTTAAGCGGAAACTTTGGCATAGAAAGAATGCGAACCTTAACTCTCAAAGCCGATTGCACTTTTTTTTCCTCCCCCTCAGAGCGTTTAGCACATTAGGTTAATAATGACCGATAACAAAGCACCGTCTCACAGGTGTGGTTATAGCGGCTAATCTCCCAGACTGGAATTTCACAGGCAGACCGCGGCAGCCCTCCTCTTGAGAGGGAGAGAGATTAATTAGACCATGCTTCGTAGATCTTT
The DNA here is from genome assembly GCA_036025975.1 of Nematalosa erebi. Lineage (NCBI taxonomy): Eukaryota > Metazoa > Chordata > Actinopteri > Clupeiformes > Clupeidae > Nematalosa > Nematalosa erebi. Next base: position 252 of record JAVQKI010448655.1, on the reverse strand, counting down.
ATGCATCTCACCTCACTCTTCTTTAAAGTGGATGGGCTTATTTGCTGTCGTTCTCTCAAACCTCTAATAAGTGCTTTACACTGAGAGATTAGCAACCTTATTGTATTTTTTCTGTGCAGTGGTCAGATGTAATTATTCAGATCTTTACTTTGTGGTAGTCTGATAAGATGGTCTCTAATCAAGACTCCAAAGATCCTTGTGAGGATTAGCTAGATCTCACAGTGATGATGAGGAGTAGGTGGGAAACATATA
>JAVQKI010448535.1:0-13480 GCA_036025975.1 Nematalosa erebi | reverse complement strand
AGCAGATATACTGATTGAGACTGGGAAAGTTAATGCGGTAGGAATGATGACCAAGATTTTTGACACGGCAATAAGTCATATCAGTATAAGAATTGTTTTTGATATGGTATTCAGCTAGTTATGTAATTTGTTGTCTTTTAGTTTCAGGTTTATTATCACATTTAGAGTTTGTAAGTTTACGAAACCTGTAGCTACTGGATCAGACCTTTTCGTTGCTGTGCTATGGCCATCAAAAAGACAGACTGTTGTAGTCTACTGTGGGTCAATTCTCCTTCTTGGCTACTTTTGCCACATGTATTGTGATGACCATTGTTAAGTTTGAACTTGGATTTCGGTCCACCTTTCCACCTATGGGTATCTGTAACTCAAAATTTCCAAGGGAGATGAAGTGTGCAGACCTCCTTCTCGTGTTGGATTCTTTTTTGGTGTCTGTAACTCACCAAGACTTACATTTTTAGTCAAGGTATAGGGTCACCATGTCTTGATCTTCCTTCATGATCCAAATTCTGATCAGATTTTTTTCTTGTCAATGTTCATTTTCATCACTGACCAATTAGATGTGTGACATTCTGCTGTTGACTCCCTGCTCTTGGATATGTCAATGGCAGCGCAAAGGAGGCATTTGCTGGTGACATCTGTGATGTCTATAGTCGGCTCTCACTTTGACACTTTGACTACTTTGTCTACTTTCTGGTGTTGACAGGAGAAAGTTATTTTTTTTCCCCCAAAAGGTGCCACCAGGAAAATAATTCAGATTTTTTTTTTCTGGATCTTGTATGTACACAATGTGTTTTATCTATGTAATACTGTTTGTTGTAATATCCAATTCATATTATGTTGTTACAGTTTTTTGCCATGCTACAGCTACAGATGCTAACATTAAAATTCAATTCAATTGCTGTTAAAATTCAATTAAATTGCTGTGTTTACAGGATACAGCATTGGGTAAGCCGCGTGAGGTGTTCCGCCTACCCTTCGACCCAGAGCCGTCCCACAGCGAACAGGTGTGTGCCTCACTTAGCCTCACCTCCGCCACCTGGGCTGCGTTCTCAGATGGCGCCGGGACCCTCTACCTTCTAAGGACAGGCAAACGGGGTGAGAGTGCCCTCAACAAGTGGGAGGTATGAACCTTAATGCTCTCTGCCACTATACATCCACTGGTGCATAACTACATGTATAAACAGAGGCCAAAGTAGTGGTCTGCTGCCGTTATTGCTCAACAGCTCTTACTCTAGTGGGCTGCCCTCATTTCACCAAATAGGCTATAGCATTTCCCTGATGGCAACACACTAAAAAAATACCATAGTGTATACAGTACGACACGATGGTGGTAACTCGCAGGTGGACATGGGCAGACTGCTGGTGGACTGTCAGCCTGTTGCTGTCTGGGTAGTAAGACCATGCTCACCTTCCATTTCCAACTCATCTATACATAGCTGCTTAATGATGATAATATTTAGTGGCTCCAATTATAGGCCTAGCTTTTACAACTGAGACTAAAAGGTACACCATCTTGTCATTAAAATATGAATGGCTTAGGTTAGTTTATGAGTTTGCGTTTACTGCCAAGTTAACCAAAGCAGTAAAATTTACGATCTGGTGCTTCTTTATTTCCTCTGAGAAATGTTTGAACATGTTAATCATGCTGCCTTATGCCAGCTTCCAAAGAAAGCCACTATTTCATTCACCAGATGAATTACTACACCGTTTGGGATGAGGCTCATGTTGCCCCCTCTCACTCACTTCAGAAAAAAACAAAAGGCATAAATTGTTGGGAGGAAAAAAAATGTTCAATTTAGTTGAAAGGCAATTTCTACTTTTTTTATGGCAAAAAGCCGGCATGAATTAAAGTAGCTCGCCCGTGTTAAACGCTCCCAGCATTTGCCAGTCCGCCCCCGCGTTATAATTCCTCTGGTTTTGCCTCTTCATTTTTAAGATCTCAGATAGCACATCAATCTTAACAGGCCCATGCGTGGGCTCCTCAATAACGCTTGTGTGTGTATGTGTGTGTGCGTGCTACGGTCTGCTATGTGTGTGTGTGTGTGTGTGCGCGCGCGCGCGTGTGCACAAGTGTGCAAAGAGCACTTGGCTGAGTATTATGATTCAGACAGGGTTTCTTCTCTACGGCATAACGGCTTTATGCTGTCTGGGGTTGTCTTTTAGAACAGCATGTCTGTCAGCCTCTGTGTTCAGGCACATCATTCATGCTGTCAAATAGACTAATTCCGCTGTAGTGTGTTTACAGAATGGGGGCCTAATGAACCATTTCGTGAAAATGGTGATGTGGAAAGTACTCACCGTGCTTGTATTTATATACTACGTATACAGTATGAAAGTCACGCAGTATAATATTGGAATGTTGTATGGAACTTGTTTCTGGAGGAATATTCTGGTAATACAACCATAAAAACATCATAAGGTGTTTTTTTATGTGTTTCACAGAATGAGAAACTTGTTCCAGATAGTTTTGAAGAATTTTTACTTTTCCAAACCATTAACAAGAAACGAAGGACACCCAACTGTATCATCTACATATGCCATTGAAATTTCTCTTGCTCCTGTAAATTCTAAAATGATCGATTACCCAAATAACTTTCCCTGCAGTGTAATATGTTAACTGTGTCCTATCAAAGGCTTTTCCTGGCTTAGGGCTGAATGGTTTCTGTATTTTCTGCCTACCTAATTCGACTCCCCAGCCAAATGTCAATAACTGAAGGCATTCCACTAATTGACGCATACTTCATCTGCACCCACTACCAGTTAGGCTAATTTAATTAGGATTGTAATTAGGGGGCTGAAAATCTTTGGAGAAAAGGTTTGGCAACACAGTTCATTTCTCCGTGGCTGATGGATTTAAACAGATCATTTTCAAGGATTGGATTAATTGGCCACATGTTTTATCACTTGTGTGTGTGTCTGTCTGTCTGTCCTAGTGTTTATATGTGATGGTGTGTATTTCAGTATGTTGGGTTTCTGTGACCATTTGTAAGTGTGCTTGTCAATCTGTGTGTGTGTGTGTGTGTGTGTGTGTGTGTGTGTTTATGAGCGTTTGTCTGTGTGTTAATTTTTTTATGTGTTTATGTGTTTCTGCTGTGTACTTACGCTTGTGTTTGAGTATGTTTGTCATTATGTTAGAGTGTGTTTGTGTTTGCGTATATGTGAGTATGAATGTGTGTGAGCACAGTATGTGTTTGTGGATGCACACAGTACTTTAACTAAACCTCACTCTCCCCTCACCAGCTGTTATTCAGTGAGAACTTGGGAGAGCCCTTCACGCTGCTTCACAGCCTGGCCTATGCTCAGGGAGGCCTGCACACGCTGGAGCTGCTGCTGCTGCGGGTGATCAGGGAGCCAGGAGAGACCCGGGGCAGCGGCTACGCAACTAGCATGGAGTGGATTACCATCTCCAGCCAGACCACACAGGGTAGGCACAAGGGGGTGTGTGTGTGCATGCCTGGGTGCGTGCCTGTGTGTGTGTGTGTGTGTGTGTGTGTGTGTGTGTTTGCATGCGTGTGCATATGAGCACCTACATCTGCCAGGAATGGGTCACTGTCACCAACCTTATCGCACAGAGAGAACAGGCCTAGGAAATGTGTGTGTTTGTGTGTTGGTACGTCTTCTGTTTTCTCCTGAATGAACGTACAGTGAGGTTTGTAGGTGTCCATATTTTCTTCCAATGGGATTGCTGGCCTCACGTGCCCTGTGTGGCCCTTGGTGTGTGGGGTTTACGGCTATGTGGTCTGAAGGGAGGGTGTTGATAATTTATGAAAAGCTGTCTAGGGAGTGTATTTATGCAGCATCCTGGTTTTCTTTGAGTGTGTGCCTCTTGCCTGGAGGGTTTCGTGTGATTGCTCATCGCGCTGCGGAGCCGCGCTCTGTAATTCGACTAATTGTCTCTAATGAACTGAAATTAGCCACCCTAATTGAAAGGCAAACACCAGCCAAGGCTCCCAGGAGAAACCCACCACACTATGGTAGCCCACCACACTATTGCAGCCACCTCCATTGGTCTTCTCTCGGCCCGGAACGTAAACAGACCAAGCTAATGAAGTGTGTGTCAGTGTGTGCATGTATGTGTGTGTTTGTGAGTGTGTGTAAGTCTGTGTGAGCCTCTGTGTGTGGTGTGTGTGTGTGTGTGTGTGTGTGTGGGAGAGAGAGAGAGAGAGAGAGAGAGAGAGATAGGGAATGTGGATGAATGTGTGTTTGTCTGTGTGTGTGTGTGAATATACAGTTCATATAGAAAGTATTCACACTCCTTTCAGTGTTTCACCCCTTGTTACATTGCAGCCATCTCCTGGAGTCATTCAAGTTCATTGTTATTCTCCTCAGTCTACACTTTGTTCTCCATAATGACAGCAAAACACAGAATGGTAGAAGTTTTTGCAAAACAGTTGAAAATATTAATTACTGAAATGCCTACATCGACAAGTATTCGCACCTGTGTTATAACACTCAGAAATTCTGGTTCCCTCCACTTCTTCAAAAGCATCTTTTAGATAAGTCTACACCTTCACTGGAGTCCGGCTGTGTTTAATTAAATTGTTTGGAAATTATTTGGAAAGGCACATTGCTTTCTGTATTAGGCCTCACGGTTCAAAGTACATAGGGCAGCCAGGAGGACTCCTAGAAGTTGCCGTACGGCTTAATTAGTAAGAGAGGTAACCAAGAGCCCAAGGGTCATTCTGGCTGATCTAGAGTGATCCTGTGTGAGTATGAGGCAGAGTTCCACAGAGACAACCATCGCTTCCGCCCTCCACCAATAGGGCAGAGTAGCCCGACAGAGGCCTCTCAGTACAAGAGGCATGAAAAGCCTGCATTGGTGGAGGGTTAAAGTGATGGTTGTCTCTCTGGAGATGGGATAAAGTTCTGAAGAGACAACCAGCTTCCGTCAGCCCCCTCTGCCATAAAGTCCAATATGGGTAATGGTTCTTTTGAAAACATGGAGGGCACCAGAATTCCATTCTTGAGTGTTATAACACAGGATGTGAATACTTGTCTATATGTCTATGTGGATATTTCAGTTTTTTTCTTTTTCATTAATTAGCAAAAACGTCTGCAATTCTGTATTTTGTTGTCATTGTGGAGAACTATGTGTAGATTGAGGAGAAAAAAAAAACTTGAACTTAAATGACTAGGAGATGGCTTCAAAGTAATAAAGGGTGATGGAAGGGGATGTGAATACTCTCCGTATGCACTTTATGTGTGTGTGTGTGTGTGTGTGTGTGTGTGTGTGCACATGACTGTCAAGCCGACGGTTTAGGCGGCACTGTGCTTAATGACCACTTTCTAGAGCTCAAATCCAGTCAGTTTATTTGTGTCGGTACATCCAAAAACAACAGGAGCTGCAACCAAACAACTTAAATAAAGAGGATGTGTTTGATTTCCCTTTCCAAAGCAGCTTAAGCTGGCCCTGAGTGGTCCCATCCACCCCCTGCTCTTGGGCAGAATTTACCACTAACCGCTGTTTGTAGAGAGCATACAAATTTCAAGTCCTCGTCAGTAAACATTATTTCATGTGAAGGGCTCCACACTATTTATTTACCCAGATATGAAATCCCCAAGCACAGATGTATTTGTTAGTTGCATTCATGATTTGCAAATCAGCAGCCTCCTAAAACAGTCTTATCTTATTTTGTATCCCTAATTACCCTCTTATTTAATTATTCAGCAACTTTGTTAAAAATCGTTGGAGCTGGGAAAAACAAGACGTCATAGATTTCAAATAAAATGAAAGGAAAAAAAAAAACATTTGAGTTGTCCAAGTGAGTGTGCGTGCAGCTTGGGTTGTATGAGGTTGTCTTTGTCAGGGAGCTTCAGTGTTGCTGTTTAGCTGGCGCACATCTCCCTGTCTCCTCTCCTGAGCATCTTGCTTTTTAAATTGTAGCTTGAGGGGCCATCAGAGCATATCAGATCTGACCACACTAACAGACCCTCACAGGACTCTGTGTGTGGTTAAGGAGTCGCTAGGCTAATCTGCACTGTCTGCATTAAGTCCACTGACAGAGCTGTCAGTACAGATACAGGCTGAAGTGCTGTTTGTTAGTACGGAATAAATTTATGTTTTTAATTAATTTCTATGGTTTATTTTTTGATAGTGTTATATTTAACAAGTCTTTATGACCACTAAGGCAGGGCCACATGTTTTTACAATCATTTTACAATCACAGTATTAAGTGGCGTTATAATATGTTGAGAGACAAACAACAATGTACATCTACTGTCTTAGTTCATTTTGAGAGAGAGAGAGAAATATCCCTAGCCTTAACTTTTTAGGCTCTCAAACACCCATATGTTTTGCCGTTTCTGCCAAGACACCTGCCTCAATTCAGTTTTATGTTCACCTAAATAATAACCAAACATAAAAGTCTATTTCAAACAGTTGCAAATCTGATCTGACTTTCCCTCTTGCACATTCTGCGACAGAGGACAGGAAGTACGAGGTGAAGAAGCGGCGGATGATGAGGGGCACATCCGTGCCTCACTACGCCGCTCTTGAGCCCCAGGGGAGAGGTCTGATGGTGGCAGCCGAGAAACCCTTCAGGTTCACCGAGGTCGACTGTGTGCCACTGGAGGAGCCTCCGGCAGAACCCATGGAGACAGACAACACAGGTGAGTTAACATGATGGTGGTGTTGTTGTTGTTGTTGTTGTTTATGCTGTTGTGATTGTTGTCGTTGCTGTTATGGTTGTTGTTATTTGCTGCGTTTACATGAGCACTTTAATTCCGAATAAAACAACTTAATTCTGAATAAAAATGAATTCCGCAAAAAAAAAAAACGACCTAGTAAACACTTACAGTATTCAGCATGCAAATGATTATTCGGAATTAAACTTAATTTCCGAATTCAGTGGGTGGTTTATCATGTAAACTTCATGTAACGTCATATAAATTTTTAATCGCCTTAAAGTTTATTCCGTTGCGCATGCTCTTAAGAAGTTCAAGAAGACGCGCTTGCTTATTTCATTGCCAAATGATGCGTTGAAAGATGGCACCAGGCAACACAGCTTTACAAAAGATGCACGGGTCATCCTGAAAATTCTCCCTCCATTCTACATCTGTGAACTGAGTCAGGACAATCCCACTCCACCAGTCTTTGCTTCGGACTTTCTTCCACTGCTTTTTGGATTTGCTGAGGTAGAATAGTCGAAGAAGTCGTCTGTCTTCTTCTTCCTCCCTTCTACGACACTCTTCTCCTCTCCTCCTCAGCTGGTATACGTGAAGCGTGATAATATTCTCAAGCTGCTGCTTAAAGAGTAGGCCTATGATCAGAATGACAGCGAAAACACTTTTTTTTATGTCTGTATCCATGGTGTAACATTAATCCAAGAGGACAAAAAATCCGGTAGCCATGGGAGTTAGTCTTCTTCCGGTAGACCTTGCTATGTCCGTGCACCACCTGTCCAATCAGAACCCTTCCCGACCCCCAGACATTGAGCGTAATAAAATAAAGTGGAATTAATTAATTTTCCATGTAAACTTTCATTCGGAATTATTATTTCCTTGAAGGAGAATATTTTAATTCTGAATCGTTAATTCAGATTTAGAAAAACATAATGTAAACGTGGCCATTGTTATCTTTTGCATGATGATCCATGTTATTGGTATATTTGTGAAGATGGTTGTTGTCATAGTGTGTTTTGGTTGTTGTTGCTGCTGTTGTGATTTTTTTTTTTTAATATTAGTTGGTTGAATAGTTGTTGTAGTTAGTTTTTATGCTGTTGTGGAACATTATTGTTGTCATTGTGGGGTTGAACTGTTGTTGCTGCACCTGTGTGTTTACTTTTGTTTGTTAGTGTTTTTGTTGAATATTGCAGTGTTGTTGGAGGTTGGCAGTGAGGTGGAGGAGGATTTATCTTTAGCACACACACACACACACACACACACACACACACACACACACTCTCATACCTAAATCCAAGCGTACAAATTTACCCTTAAGTGCGTGGAAACGCATACAGATGCAACCCAATTTTGTCGAAATGTTCATGATATTGGCTATTGATTGCCCTGATCATTACCTCCACTCCCTGCACCCATGTTCTGTTTTCTGCACATGGCAAACTATATCATCATATGTGAGATTATCTGCAATTATCCCTCCCTATATTGGCTACACATGCCAATCAAAGCCAGCTCGAGCCATGAAGATCAATTCAGCGTGTACAGCAATAATGAGGATGTGTCATCATGCTTGCCGGTTTGGGGGCTGGTCTCGAGAGCTGATGCGGCTTTGATGAGAGAAGATTGTTATGGTTTTTCCATCCACAGCTGAAGGCCGGCGAGCACCGACTGATTGAAGGTTGTTGGAGCGCTGAAAGAAGATTTTTTTGAAAGCAAAGATGTGTGTGTTGCTGAATGCGTTTGTTGCTTTTGGGGGAGTTGAGTGTGTTTGTGTGTGTGCGTTAAGAAGGGGGGGGAGTACAGCTCTTCTGTGTTATTACCATGCATTGCTAAAGCCTAGATCTATTACTATGTTATATTACTATGTTTTAAAATATTATTAGTTGTTTATTTTCGGTCTTTGATATTCAAGGATGTTAAGGTTTTCCATTTTCATTCCACTTTTCTCTCAGCCTCTATTTACAGTGCACACACACACACCCACACACACACACACCACCACCCTCCTCACCTTCACCACCAGCCTCATCTCTCTTGCTCTTTCCTTTTCTCTTTCCTGTACTCTATCGTTTCCTCTCTCTGCTTCTCTATACCCCCTTTTTCACTCCCATGTAGAAGCTTACCTTGTAGCCATAGAAACGAGCGGAACAGTAACAGAAGCACATCGCCTCAATTAGAACGCCGCCAGCTCCCGAGCACTCCAAGCACTCTTTTGTGTCTCTGCTCTCCTGAGTGTCTTGTTTGTCCATGCTTCCTTCCTGCTGCATCAGGCTTTCGGAGTAGAACAATGACTGGCGAACCTTGCCCATCCGTCCAAACCCGTGGCCCTGTCCAACACGACTCTAAATAGATGGAGAAGGGGAGGTCGGAGGCTGGGTGAGTGGGTGCCTAAAGTGGCAGGGGCTGTGTGGAGTGAGTGAAATCCTGGTCCTGAAGACTTCTGGACCTGGGAAGAGCCCCTTATGTGGGCAGGTTTATCAGGTTGTCTAAGGCACCCTGTATTTATTTCCATCATTGATGGCGATTGTTGTGGCATGGCCTATGGTAGTCGCATGATTCTGATTCTTCAGCACGTTCTGTGTGCCCCTATGCATTCGATAAATATGACATTTGGCCCTCAGGATACTTGATTTGGATACAAAAAAGTGTTGTACTCTCTGTCTCTATGTATACTTTTCTTAAGGAAAGATGCTGGAGAAGGCCTTAAAGGTGAAGTCTGGTGTGAATCCCAAAAGAGCAAGTACATTTGATACACCATAGACCAAATAGTAAACTGGGAGCAAACAATAACTGAGTGGGGCACAGAAACTCACTTTGAGTAAAATTTTCTTACGCCCTATTCAGTTAATGTTGGCTGCCTATGTGCTCTTCGGGTTGTCAGATTGTCTAGTTCTTTTTCCTACAGACAGCACTCAGTGACCTCAAACAACAGGGCCAGTGATTGAATCAAACTGGATTTCTCCTTTAAGGGTGAAACATTAAAGAAATGCATACAGGGAGGGACAGAGTGTGGCAGAATATTTTTATTTCCCTAAGTTTGTGTCCAGTGATCGGCACCTCATGACAGTCATTGGAGCAATGTGCGTATCTCTTAGTTGATCATGGTTCCGATTTTATCTGCGGCTTATATGGCATTCATCCCTGTGGGTTTTGGGCCCATTACTCTTTTATTCTGACTCATTTTGTTTTCCTTTTCATCCCCTCTAATGTCCTTCCATTTAGCATCCATTATCCTATCCTTTGCATCGGGCGGACGGTTTGTTATATAATATCCATGTTTCAAAAGACTCTCATGAATAAGCCCATTCACTCTCTTTCTCTTCCTGTAATCCTTCTCAGTATTCTTCCCTTATTTTTATCCTCTCTGTGGCTTTTGTGATTGAAGATTTCATCCCTACACCTCATCGACTCTCCACCGAGAAAACAGACAAAAATATCAATACAACACAAATGTATGTGTGTTGCTTTTCTTCCCGGTGACAAAACAAAGGACTGTTTTTCTCTCTCAGAGAAGAGCAGATATTGACGATGGAAGTCCTTAAGGAGCTCATGTAACAGATGCAACTGAGGAGATCTGAAGGTTTCAAGAGGGAAAGATTTCTATTTATTTGTAGAATATTTGTATTTTTAAATAGGCTCAGGCTTTTAATACAGCTTTTACAATAAACATATTTTTTATAGAAGTTGTATAAATATTGTTATGAGATTAATGATTTTTTGGTTGGTGGATTGTTTTGATTGATGGTTTGATTGATAGAATTTACATAACTGTGACTAATGGTAAACCAGCATCTACTCTTCGTCATAACTTTTTTGGAGTGCTATTTCTAAACATCGGTTATGGTCTTATACCTTGGAATCGCCAAACAAAGAAACCGTTTCTGTCCTCGTGCTCAGTCTATTTGTCTCTTGAGCAGACATGTTTATCCAACATGAAACGCATTTGAAGTGCTAAAGTCCTCTTGTGAAGGTCTTGTGGTTGGGGGCTATTGTGTTCAGTGCCATGCACTGATGCCCTGTGCGGTAGGCTTGGCCCTGTCCTCATGCCTCTCCTCCTGATTGCCTTCTGGCCAGCCACAAAAGACACGGCTGAGCCTCTGGCCATGTCCTGATCTCCAGGCGATTAGATGCCTTCAGGAATCAAGGCTTTTCAGGGTCAGAAACCGCATTGTTACTCTCCCTTCTCTGTGTGTGTTTGTGTTTGTGTACACGTGTGTGTGAGGGTATGTGTTTGTGTGTCTGTGTCTGGGGAGTTAAAAAATGGGTAGCATTGGCTGTATGAAATCTCTTTTTTTGTGTTGTATTGGCTAAAGTTGTTGGCTATGTGTAGCACTGTACATGCTACAGTAGGTTACAGTGAACAGACAGCGTGTTTTGGTCTTTGGTCTCTGTGTTTCCATACATCAGATCTTTTTCACTGAATGACAGCAGAATTGGCCGGTAACTATAGCCCTGTCACACCACTGCTGTTGTCATGTCTGATGCTGAGGCCCTCTCACAGTCCAGAGTGCAGGCAACGTACCATGAAGAGAATCTGCTTCATCCTCTGCAACCAGCGTGGAGGAGGAATCACTTTCTGCATGGTGCATTTGACAGCCCCCCCCCACCCCCACACCCCCCCTTCACACACACACACACACACAAAAAAAAAGAGTCTTTTGTGTTTAGGCAAAGGTTGTTCCAGGTAGTTGCACTGCCTGATCCGTGTTTGACACTGTAGTGTAATGACACCTTGAAATGTGTCAACAAGTATCTGGTTTGGCTGCAGAATTTTAATATGTATACAACACACACTTGAGTTTGGGTGACTTGCGCATAAATAATAACCCGTCCCTTGAACCTCTACGGTGACAGTGGATATCTGACAGGGGGCTTAATTCCTTATTTTTATCAGCAAATCTTGACATAATTTATTTCGTTTGTTATCTTCACTACTTGTGTGATTTGTGTGCATGACAATGCAGCTCTTAAAATGGCATTCTTTGTGTGAGCATCAAAGGTAAATCTCCCTAGTAGGGTGACGAATGACAAGTCAGGGAATCTCACAGGATCTCGCATCACAAAGTGTTTCCATAGGCGAAAATATCATCCTGTGGTTAGCACTCAGGTTGCCATGATGCTATAATTTAGCTGGTCATGCAAAGATTTTATGGTCATTCTGTTGATGGTCATCGTTAATATTTTTTAATCATCATCCTTTAGACCTCCGCTTACTGATTCTGACAGGATTGCGGAGCACTTTGATTTCGACAATTTTATTTGCCTTTGCACATTTGCGGCACACTGCAGGCTTAGTAGCCTGTAGAATCACCAGTGGATTATATGGAATGGCTCAGACAAAATACACTTGAATCAACAGGTGGTGGAGGTGGTGGAGTTTTGTGCTGGTGTGCAGGGTTGTATTGAAAACAATGGAATGGAATGTTGGAAGCTCAGTGCTCTGCACTTTGTCAGGACCAGTGTATGGAGGCCTTTACAGTAGTATCACTATTGTTCCTAATTCTTTACTTCTAACTCTAGTTTTCCAACGAGGTTTGTGTGAAGAGATACAGAATTCATGCATTTCTCAAAATGGTATAGTACCCTTTCCTGGTATACCAAACGCTTTCTCATAACTTTACTTTGTGCAGAGCATCTGGGATTCCTAGTTGGTTAACATTTCTTGCCTTGTTGGCAGATACTTGCTGTGAACTTGCATGCCATAGCCCTCTGTTTGCTGATTGGTCAGCCAAAATATAAATTTGTCGAGGGAAACATAAACTTTTAGAGAGATCGCTGCCGCAGTGCTGTTGCGAAATGTGTTATTGCGTGGGAACACTAGGTGGCGCTAGCCTGGCTAATAGTATCCCCTGTTGAATGAATTGGGTGCTACAGGGTTACCACAGGTCAGCATTTTATTGTTGTTTTTTTAATGATGGAATTAGCCTCAATTTAATGGGTTGAATGGGTCATCTGAATGCATATTACAGTACATTACTTGTTAAGTATGTGTCACATATCTGACCTTGTCAATGATTGAGTGAGCTTTTGCTTTACTGAAGGTAAGTGGACTAGCATTCTTTCAGAGAAGAAGGACAGAAACGCCTACAATGGAGAATTGTTTTTTTTGTTTTTTTTTATGAAAAATCTGTAGCCTTGACAATTAGTGCATACACTTGTCTCGGGAGTTTTGTTTTGAGCAGTTCATCATGACCGGTTTTTCCATTCCATTTTCTTCCATTCATCCATCCATCCATTTCTGCTTTTCTAATGTGCAGTTCGGTCGTTCCTTTCCAATTGAATCGGTGAATCATGTGCATGAACTGAATGGAATGCACTGTACTGTATGTTTTTCCAATATCTTTAATGTAGACTAGAGTTCTGTGTGAGTCATCATGTTGCCCTTGACACTTCATCCCAAGTGTTGTCAGGTCTCATTCACAATGGGCTTATTTTTCTCATGTTGTCACTACTTTGATATAGCACTTTAATAAAATGAAAAACATTGTTGGAAACTAAGTCAGAATGATACTTCTCGTGAGCTGGAACTCTTTTAGAGTCATCGTTGGGGGAAAACACTCATTGTTAATAAAATAAATATAATTCCTTAAGATATTTTTGTATTGAATAACTTGAATATCTATTTACAAATTAGTGACACAGGTTTTGTTATTATTAAACATACACCAACAAAATGTATTTGAATTTTTTCAAGAATTCAAGTCATTTCTGAAATGTGCACAGCCCTGCTCATAAGTGCAGCTTTAAAGACACCCTATGCAACATTTTCATAGTCATAAAACCGTTAAAAAATCATTTATTTAGTTGACCGACCTGTTTGGGCGAAAACCGTCACTTTCACGGAGACATCTACTGCTTA
>JAVQKI010448321.1:0-10583 GCA_036025975.1 Nematalosa erebi | reverse complement strand
AAATCAAACACACACACACACACACACACACACACACACACACACACACACACACACACACACACTTACACTCCTACTCTTTGTTTTGCTCTTTGTGAACTTCCAGAGCCAAAGGAGACGGACCTGCTGAGTGAAGAGGGGCGAGGTGGCGATCCATCCACCGGTTGGTGGCTCACCTGGCAGCAGCTGCGGGCCCTCTTTGTCAAGAGGTGGCTGTATGCCCGCCGGAGCCGCAGGGGCTTCTTCGCACAGGTGCGTCCAGGTGGAGCTGATGTGCCATCTCAGAGCGGAAGAGGATCATAGGATAGGCATGATCTCATGTGTTTTGGTCACAGATCGTGCCTTTATTTCCATTTAGCCCTGAAGATGGCTCAGATTTCTTTATGATTTCTCTTCACTGTGTTTACCTATATTTAAATAGATGTATCATAGCCCAAAATAACCTGATGAAGGTCTTCGGACTGAACTGTGCTAAAATAATATAGTTGGTTATGAAAAGGATGCTGTGTAAGAGTGTAGTAGCTCACATGTGAAATATTCAGCTAGGTCTTAGTTTGAACTGTGGAGAGTGGCCATGAGACCCATATCTACACCAATCAGATGAGCATCATTGTAATCTGGTGGGACAGAGATACAGTAGCTGTTACTGTACTCCTCTTGTAGTCTTGTTAGGGTTTGAGGCTCCACTGTGAGAGCTGTGTTGTGTCCTTTTTGCAGATTGTGCTGCCCGCCTTGTTTGTTCTCGTCGCTCTGTTCTTCAGTCTGCTCGCCCCACCCTTTGGGAAATATCCGGCCCTGAAGCTCCAGCCCTGGATGTATGGAGATCAGTACACTTTCTACAGGTATTGCCCAAGAGATGGAAATGGTAAAGGCCAGGGGAAGAGACTAGTATGTTTTCTATAGACTGACATTTTTACAATTTAGATGGTTATGTTGTTGACTGAATGAAACATTTGGTAAATGGTAAATGTATCTCAGTAAAAAGGCTGCAAAGAACATAATTGTCCTTATTAAAAAGAGAAAGAGAAACCAGCGCTGTACCGCTCTCAAGAACAACAGACTTGTGCTCAGCATAGGCTTGGACATCACAGGGGTTTCCTACTGGAGATTACAGGAGGAAGGAAAGCCAGCTGGTGGCGGGCGTTGAATGACTTTGTGGCTGCCTGTAAACAGGAAATCTCTCTCTGTTGTACACGACCACAATGGCATGAGCCCATTCTACACTGATTAAAAAATGCTTCACCGACAACAGAAAAATGATGTGAAATGGTATGTTGCTTCTGTCTTCGAATTTGCAGCAATGACGCACCAGTTGACCCAGACATTCAGAACCTCCTTGATGCCTTGCTTGAACCTCCTGGTTTTGGGACCAAATGCATGGACATGGAAACAGACATAGATGCGTAAGCAACTCCCTGTAGTTATTTAGCATGATGCTCTCAAAGAAACACATCCCAGTTTTATGCCATTTCTCTATCTGTCTATTAACTTATCTGGGCCTGTCCATTTGAGCCTCTTACCTTGGCAATGCCACCTCCTTAGCCAATAGGCATACAGTAGGTGGTAAGACATCACCTTTAAATGACGATGTGTTGGTGATGATTGATGGTTTGTGTAAGGGAGGGCAATTGAGCTGAATTATTCCTCCTGTCCTATCATAAGAGGAGGAGACCATGAGAACTTTTAGAAGATTTAAGACGCCAACTGAGCACTGGAATAAGAGAACGAGTAGGTTGGCTTCTGTTCGCCTTCTGAATTATGTGTCTCACCTCCATCAGTCCGTCTTACGCTCTTCACAGTATACTGCATCCAAAAGCACCGTTTACCACTTCACTTACAGTAAACCACTCATTCCTTTCTAACGCTGCATCATTGTCTGTCTTGGAAACTTAGTTTGAATTTTACCATCTTTTAATCACATTAATGTCTGGGATAGAATGATACAGTAATACACTACCTGTCATCTGTATAACTGTAGATGACCTCAGCTTTTAATAATAAAGCTTATTAACTGATTTCTAAATGGTAAGCATTTAGCCTGATTGTCATAATTAAAAAATGTTTGTATCCGTGTTAGAAATTGTGTGCGAAGAACTGTGCTTATTTAATGGTAAGACTTAACCTGACGCTGTCAACATAAGAGAGTGTTTTAAGTGCAGAAATTACAAAACCAAATGTCACCCAATGACAGAAGTCATAAACATTAAAGAAGTGCTATTAAGGTTAATGACACATGTCATGTTCATGACCGGCTTGTGTTGACAGCATCAGGTAAAGTGCAACCTTGTTGAATAATATACATGGTTGGTGTGTGTGTGTGTGTGTGTGTGTATGCGTGAATGCAGGAACTCCACCTGTAAGCTGGAGCTGGGCTCCAGGTTCATGCGTCCTCAGGTACCCTACTCCACGTGGCAGCTGCTGGGGAAGGGGAACTGGACGGCGGCTCAGCCCTCCCCAGAATGTGAGTGCAGCACAGAGGAGGTGCGCCGCATGCTGCCTGACTGCCCAGAGGGAGCCGGAGGCCTGCCCCCACCACAGGTCAGTCATCAGTAGTACGCATGGAATGTGTATATCTCATACACACACACACACACACACACACAAACATGGATGTGTGGACAGATGTATTCCTCATCCCTCATAGACATGCACAGACAGCACAAATACACACACACACACACACACACACACACATGTACAACCACATGCAAGCATAAGTGTATAATCACATATATACAGCACCCTTCATAATTATTGCCACCCCTGGTAGAGTTGGCTAAAAAGACATGTAAAGCCCGTTTTAAAAATGCTCTTTTAGAAATTGTCCTTCATCACAGAATGAAAACATTGAAAAAAAAAAAATAGAACCTTGATTAGAAGCAAATTTGATTTGACAAAGAAATAAATAATTTTGTACAAAAATAATATGTGCCACAATTATTGGCACCCCTGCATTTTGTACATTGTGAAGCTACCCTTTGTCAGTAATGTGAGTGTTACACATTAATGCACTTGAGACCAATCCTATTCACAGAATCTATCCAGAATTTCCATAATCCTAGGTCCTCTCTGGTGCTTACTCCTCTATAGCTCAGCTTAGTGGTTTGTTGTACCGCTAGGATCAGGGGACTGATACAGCCATGATGGAGGCTTGATTTAGTGATCAGTAAGCCATGTTTTTGTTTTTATAAACTTATGTTTTGATTTAATGACCTATTGGATGAGCCAAGCATGACCGTCTTTTGTTGACTTGACAGTGACAAGCAGATTTTGATTTGAAATGGTCAAGTATTTCAAGGAGGTCATGACTGCATCCATCCTGATTGGATTCCTAAAATCTTTGGAATTAAAACAAAACTAAAACATCACAGACCCGTCACCATATCCACCTTAAAGCAGAGCAATTTTCATCCTGTCTCACCATAAAACATGATTCTAAGCGAAATTCCAATAGCATTTAGTAACTTCAGTCATTTAAATCAGTGGTTAACTGATAAACACGTACGTATTTAAGCAAATACCATTTTTTATAGCAATTCTCTATCTTGAAGAGGTGAGCACACTTCCTTAAATGCATTTAAAATGTGGTCCGGTTCTGTTGCCTACCATGTTGAAAAATGACGAAGGCATTTGACTTTTGTTTCATATCAGTGTTTATATCTTTGTGAACCATGAAGTCATGGCTTGCAGTTAGTATTGTCCACAGGCACTTTGGTTAACTTTAAGAAGTTGTCCTCTTTGTTGTTGATCACTTTGACTTCCCTGTGTGTACCATAGTTAAAACAACTGACTGGAGACATCCTTCAGAACCTGACAGGCCGTAACATCTCAGATTACCTGGTGAAGACTTATCCCCAGATTCTCAAGAAAAGGTTTGCCCCAGATCTGTACCCATTGTCCCTGCTGCATTTTCCTTTTTAATACATTGTTATTATGTTTCTGATCTCATTTTAGTGTGTAATGCGATTTTCTAATTCATCTACTTCTGTTTATGTATTTGGCATATGCCAGCATGAAGGCCAAGAGATGGGTGAATGAATTTAGGTGAGTTTTGTGCTGATCTTCCTCTAATCATGTGATAAGGCATCATTCAAAAGTGGACCTTAAAGACCTTGTGCACCCTTTATAGGTATGGAGGCTTTTCTCTGGGTGGTAAGGCATCACAGCCCATTCCAGAAGGACACCATTTGGAGGAGTCAGTCATGAGCATTAGATCACGCTACAGAGTCCCAGAGGTATGTGTCATTCTGCAACAGCTAGCATTTCCAGCTTTATGACGGTTGCTTTATGAGGTTGCTTTATTTGTCGTTCAGAGATGTACAGGAATTGGTACAGGTGTCTGTTGGTTGCCTTTTGATTCTAACCCTAGTACTTAAGTTGTGTTTTTCATATTGTGTGTTCTTGTCCACAGAACAGTTCCTTTGACAATCTCCTGCATAGGCTGCCTGGTTTTCTGAGTGAGCTGAATCGCCAAAAGAATGTCAAGGTAATCTGCCATGCATGAGCATCCTCAACCGAGATCAGTCTTTTGCTGCCGTGTTGGCAGGGTCCGAGTTGCCAGGGTCCACCCACCCCCCCACCACAGTTTACACTTATCCTCTTCCTTTGCCAGGTGTGGTTCAACAACAAGGGGTGGCATGCCATGGTATCCTTTGTCAATGTGCTGAACAACGGCATCCTGCGTGCCAACTTGCCACCCGGCACGGACAAGAGGCAGTACGGCATCACAGCCTACAATCACCCCCTCAACCTCACAAAGGAACAGCTCAGTGAGATGGCCTTGTAAGGCATTCACCTTATTGTTGTTTGTGGTTTTAGTGGGACTATCTTTTCCCTTTTTGGCCTCCTTCAATATATCTTTGTCTGATAGGGAAATCATAGCTTAGCTGATGCTGCACTACTTTTTAATATACATTTGTTTGTCTACCTGCTATTACATAATAGTCTACCTTATGAGATAAATGGGTGTGTGAAAAAATGTGTTATACCTTAGCTGGAGTGTGGTCTTTCTAAAGAGAAAGTCACACCATTATGAAACCACAAACAGGCCGTTAGGCTGAATTCATATTCTTCCTGCTGAAACAGGAAACGATTTTTTTAACACCTTTTACTAGAGCGTGACCAGAGAAAGCTGACCACAAGAGGGTTAGAGTTTTTTTTTTTTTTTTTTTGCATAGGTCAGATATGGGGCTGTGGAAAGTAACAAAAAGGAGACACAAATGGGGAAGCATTTTACAGCTTCCCTTGAATTTCCCCTAAACTGTAATATTGTCTATTTAAACATTCACATACAGGTGTATAGATCATGATACATGTCAAGGGGAGTCCTTTAATATGGAGAGTTGTGAAAAAGATTTAGAAACAGATATCTACTAACTTGCATTGTCTACTTATGAACAGGATGACTACCTCTGTGGATGTTCTGGTGTCTATTTGCGTCATATTTGCCATGTCCTTTGTGCCGGCAAGTTTTGTGCTATTTCTGATTGAGGAACGTGTAAGCAAAGCCAAGCACCTGCAGTTTGTCAGCGGAGTGAAACCGATCCTTTACTGGGTGGCCAACTACACCTGGGACATGGTCAGTCTACCATGCATAACTTAACTCATGTTTGGAAAATTATCAAATGCCACAACACCACAATAAGAATTTCAACAAACTGTGAAACTGAATCATTAAATCTTCAAACTATTATATTTATAGCTATTACATTACATTTCATGGCTCACACTTCTGAATAGTCAAGCTGCTGTTACAGCCAGCTGTGGTGTTTTAAATAATGGATGTGCCATTTTTCTTTAAGCTGAACTACACTGTGTCGGCCACCATGGTGGTGCTCATCTTCATCAGCTTCCAGCAGCAGTCCTACGTCTCTGAGACCAACCTACCTGCTCTCGTCCTGCTGCTCATGTTCTATGGGTGAGAGACTTTCTGTTACCATGCTGCTAGATAGACAGACAGGAAATCACCAAAGAAATCCCAGATACATTACTCAGTCACACTGTATTGATGTTGTTTTTATTTTAGAATACTCAACATGCACGCACAGCAACTACGTTCTACACACTGTCCTGTGACAAAATGTAAACCCCTGACCTTTTCCACAGCTGGTCCATTACACCACTCATGTACCCGGCCTCTTTCCTGTTTGAGGTCCCAAGCACAGCCTATGTGGTCCTCACCTCTGTTAACCTCTTCATTGGGATGAATGGCAGCATTGCCACGTTTGTCCTCGAGCTGTTTGTGGATGAGGTATGTGGTTGGTGGGGGTCGGGGTCCCAATTGCTTGTTGCCTTCTTAGGTTAGACAGGTAAAGGTGGTGTCTGTGCCTTTGTCTAAGTTGTGTTGTTTTACTTTGTCAGTTTCACAAAGTCAGTCCAAGATCAAAGATAGGGAGGCAGCACACAAGAGCTAAATGATTTCAGAAAACTGGATTAAAAACAAATACTGAATCAATATGAACGATAGACAAAAACAAATAATGGGAGACAACGTTTCAGGTCTAGCCCATCATCAGTGCTGATGATGGGTTAGACCCGAAATATTTGGTCTCTCATTCAAAATAAATGTAAAATTCAGTTGTCAGAAATCACTTTGGCTGTGGTTTGGACCGCCCTGTCTCTGATCTTTGCTGTCCTAACCATACTGTATGCTGATAGGCAAAGATTTAGAGTTGACACAAAATACAAGGGAAGAGCAAAACCTGCCTGGTTAGAGGAAACAATAACTTTGAGCATTTGTCTACCAAATTTATACAAATGTGCAATGAATATCACTTTTAAATGAACAGCAGTCTTTTTCAGGATGTGCGAATATTTTAATCATGTTCAATTGGTCATGACATTTTTATATGGTTTCATCTTTGTGCTAGGTGCTGGTTCAAATGTTCTTTGTCCTCTGTCCTCTGTGGCCGTGAAAATTTTCTTTGACATTCCTTGAATGCCAAGGAAGTAACACTCAGCTTCCTCCTGTTTTATGTGTCTGTTTCCCAGTATTTAAATGACGTCAACAGAATCCTAAAGAAGGTCTTCCTGATTTTCCCACACTTCTGCCTGGGTCGAGGGCTCATTGACATGGCTAAGAATCAGGCCATGGCTGATGCCTTTCAGAGACTCGGTGAGTCATTAAGCACAGTTTACTCTCACAGTTCAGATTTAGGATAGCCATTATAACAGAAACTAGTCATTACTTTATTTATAGAATGTACAGTCTAATGCTTATCTTGCTCTTCAAAATAAATAAAAAATACTACTTACTTTTTTGTCTACATTTAAAGGTTCCAAGCAGAAACTGGACCCATTTGAGTGGGATTTTGTGGGGAAGAACTTGTTTGCAATGGCGGTTGAGGGAGTGGTGTTCTTCATATTCACCATTCTACTGCAGTACGGCTTCTTCTGCAAATTCAGGTAAACAACTACAAATGGTATCTCTTACCTTCCCCTGGCCCAATTCCCTATAAGCCACTAAAGTAACAACATATTTATACTTTGTGATACAGTTAAGTTTTGTTTTAAATATTGTATCTTAATTTCATACCAAACGACATCTCCTGCTTGTTTCAATTGTATATCATACAAAAAACCTACTCTAAACTAGACTTGCCCTTCGGTCAGAAGCCTAAATGAGTTATGAACACACATAATTTGAAAACTCTGAATACAAACTGTGTCACAGTATTGTTTGGAATACAGTTTACTATCTATTAAAGTCTTTTCTGCTATTGTTTTGATGATGGCACATATGCTCTTGCTCCAATTGTGACATTTCCCCTGGTTTCCTCCATTTTTTTTGGTTGGCATAGGCCCTGGTCTGACCTAGTGCTGCCCCCTCTTGGCCCAGAGGATGACGACGTTGCCAAAGAGAGAGACCGAGTGCGCAATGGGAGAGCACACGGAGACCTACTCTGCTTAAAAGACCTGAGCAAAGTAGTCACCTGGAAATTATAAACAATACAAGAAGTTTATGTTTCTTGCAGTTTATAAATCTACTGTTGTTATATCCAGTTATATATATAAATGACAACACCAGCATTACTGCAGATGCTTTTTACATGGCAGTAAATAAACTCTGAATAATACCATAGGGGTATAGCTTACAATCTTTGTGTTTGTGCAGATATACAAGGCAGGGAGGAAGCCAGCAGTGGACCGTCTCTGTCTAGGGATCCCTCGTGGGGAGGTGAGTGAATGCTGTATACCATATTTTCTTTCTCTTTCTCTCACTCACTCACGTTTTTATAATGTATGTATGTCATGTGTATGCCATGTTGTGGAAGCCTAAGGATTCTGAATTTCCTATGGGATAATAGAAGTATCTATCTATCAACTGTTTATCTATCTGTCTCCTCTCTTTCATGTACTTCGTATCACTCATTTAGACAAGCCATAGAAAAAAAATCTGTTCATGTCTTCTCTGTCAGTGCTTTGGTCTACTTGGAGTGAACGGTGCAGGAAAGACGACCACATTCCGCATGCTGACAGGAGACACCACCATTACCCATGGAGAAGCTTATCTTAATCAGTACAGGTACTGAATATGACCCATGGAGACGTTTATCTTAATCAGTGCAGGCACTGAATATCATATTGACTGCGTTTAGATGCACTTCAGTATCCCAAATATGAGGAGTATCCTGGCTTTTATCATATTTGGGATACTGAAGTGCATGTGCATGTGGCTGCCGAAGAGCACTGTAGCAACAGACTACTTACAACTACTTACAACAGACTACACTGCTTTCCAACCCAGACTACCAGGCATCTCCTGTATGTTTTTGATGAGGCCTTGATCAGTAGCCTTAAGTGTGTTGTTTTCTTGTAACCCCAGTGTGCTGACCGAGATGGAGCGAGTTCATCAACTCATGGGCTACTGCCCCCAGTTTGATGCCATCAATGATTTGCTCACTGGCCGTGAGCACCTGGAGTTCTATGCTCGCCTGCGGGGAGTGAGGGAGGAGAACGTGGCGAAGGTACGGATGGGTTTGTTAGCCGTGATAAGAGATGGTACTGTTATGAGACGTGAATCAATACGTTCTTTTGGGGGGTTGTTGTTTTTTTTTTTTAATGAATAACTTTGCTGTTACGCATTTAGTGAGTGGTTGAGAATAGGTTTGGTTCTGCTTTTTCCAAATCAGTTTGTTGATACAGCATGAACATGTAGAGTAGAGCAGATGATTTTTTATTAAAACTGCAGACAGAGTGTGAGACTGAGGCTGCTGTCAGATTGTTTCTTGTGACTCCTTTCGCTATCCAGGTTACCTTAACCTCATTGGAAAATAATATGCGGTCAAGGAAAGACAAATATAGAAGGACTAATAGTGTGTCAGAGAACTAACCACAATACCCACTGACAGCTGCCGCTGCTGATAGCTCTGTTGCCGATTCAACATGTTAAATTGGACGCAAATGAGCTGGCAGATACCTGCCCGTATCGACAGAGCGTTGTATATCACTCAAATTTGTCCCAAAGACTTCACTTCACAAAGAGTTCATCAGTTACTACCTTTTGTTTCGAAGGATACATCAGTGTACCGTATGCTTAAAGCAGGGTTTAAAGGGAAGCACTGAAGCACTTTTGCCAAGCATTTAGAGAATCCAAACAGCTCTTATCACTAAGTATTCCTGATCATTTCATTCCAGTTGTAACCTTTCCAAGCAAACAGTGTGAGACTTGCCACTACTCTTTCCATCAGGTGGCCGACTGGGGGGTGCGGAAGCTGGGTCTGATTCAGTATGCTGAGCGGGAAGCAGGCGGCTACAGCGGGGGAAACAAACGTAAACTCTCCACTGCCATCTCCCTGATTGGAGCTCCACCAGTTATATTCCTGGTAAACCCATGACAATTTAACATCAAAAAATATTCACCTGTGAAAAAGCATCGGAAATTTGAAGCCAAAGCATGCTGTATTCAGGCAGACATTATACATTATGTATGAACTAATCAAATACAAAACAAAGTGAATGAGTGATTCTAAAACAGAAGGGCTGGTGTGGTCACGTGATCTTTTGTATCTCTTAGGATGAGCCGACCACAGGCATGGATCCCAAAGCCAAGCGTTTCCTATGGAACTGCATCCTGAGCGTCATCAAGGAGGGCAGGGCTGTGGTGCTCACCTCTCACAGGTAGATGCAGCTCCCCATACATAGTCAGAGTCTCTAAAAAGCACTCAATGGTAGCTTTTTTACTCAACGGCTGGTGTTACTAAATAATGACTTAATCTATCATTGTTTGCTTCATCAGCATGGAGGAATGTGAGGCTCTATGCACTCGGATGGCCATCATGGTGAACGGCAGGTTTCGGTGTCTGGGAACAGTGCAACACCTCAAGAACAGGTATTGATATTGATGCTGAAATTTGTGCTAACCTAATACTTGTGTTGCTAAATTACGTGCTACATAGTGGCAGATTCGTTTATATATCCAGTAACACTTTACTGGAGGGTTACATCATAAGGGTGACATAAGCCTGTCAAAAACACATCACATGTATCATGAACATTTAATGACACTTCATTAATCTTTATGACTGTTGTCATTAATTGTCATTCATTTTTTGTGATGTCTGCATCCCAAACAGAGTCAACTT
>JAVQKI010448082.1:0-11163 GCA_036025975.1 Nematalosa erebi | reverse complement strand
ACAAACAGAAAGTGTCTTTACAGTATCAATAAAATGACAAATTAAAAACATTTTGTCTGACAGTTTGGCTGACTTGTGTCGCAGGAAAAGTAAAGTCATACTTGTCTGCACTTTGGCAGTATGCCACCATATCATGCAGTTTCTGCTGCCCAGTGTGGTCCATGACCACCATAGTGGCAATCCTGAAGATGTCCTGATACCCATAAAACACAATGCAGTCAGCTGGGTGGTCATCCCTGCCTATATTAAAAAAAATTGAGAGAACACACAACTCATGACTTACAACACAATATATCAGAGAAACTGCAGTACATTTGTTTGACTTCCTGATGTAGGCTTCGAGCCGAAATGGTTGAAGGTTGACGGTTGAATATTTCAAGGTTAAGATGACAAAACCATAAGAACAAAGGCTCTTTTAAGTTTTGCTAAACTAGTGCCTTGGAGTTTCACTTGACTATTTTAAGCAACACATTGTTCTAGGGTCAGTATGAGATACCGATCAACCATAATGCCTGTTCTTCCAATAACAACAATAACAGCAAATTGAACAGCAACAGAGACATATACAATCAACAAAAGGGATTTGAGGAAGAGGGTGTCTTACCAGCTCGGCCACTCTCCTGATAGTAATTCTCTATGGACTTGCTCATGGAGTGATGGATCACAAATCGAACATCGGCTTTGTCAATGCCCATTCCAAAAGCCACAGTGGCAACCACTACCTGTAAAAATCAGCCATAATATATAAATTATTTTTTTTTTAAATAATGTGACTTCAATCACTGAAAATTACGGTAGCACTTTTATTTACTTGAAGGAGTTAACATAAGAAAACATGAGCCTGTCACAAACACGGCATGCATCATGAACATTTATGACACTTCATTAATGTTTATGACCGTTGTCATTAAGTGTTGGGTTTTGTAATGTAAAAGTTACGTAAACCAAATTACACTTTATTACAACAGTCATTAACATGTCATACAACAGTCATTATGAAGGGTCATTAATGTTTATGATACATGTCATATCATGTTTAGGACAGGGTCATGTCACTCTTATGTCGACACAGTCAAGTAAAGTGTTACCAAAATTACATATTTCAAATACAGAAAAATATGAGCACAACATGGGTGTTTACCTGGACCTTCTTGGTGGTCCAGTGCCTGTGGACGCGGGACTTGTGACTGGGCTCCATGTTGGCATGGTATGGCTGGGCTGAGATTCCCTGCTTCTGCAGATCTGCAGACACACTCTCAGAGTCCTTCTGAGACAGCACGTACACTATACCTGAACAATACAGATTAACCCATCAAAACCTGAAGCAGCATCTGTGAGTGTTACACCTGGAGGAGCATGTATATGTCACTTTCAATTGTTTTAGTTTTTGTCAGTTTTAAAGCCTGTAACCAATTACTTTCAAAAAGTACACTTGAAGATCATGGCTAAGCTGCGGGCTCTCAAATTTGGTTTAATTTCATGCATCTATCTGCTACAGAGCCTGAGAAATAAAACATTTAATAGGCGTTGACAATTCTTTTGCATTTTCTGAAAATCTTTGTTTTTAGGGGGTCTCTTTAGCAGGTGTGTTAGGTCCCAAAAGATTAAGACCAGGATTAGAGATGGCTTGTTGAAGCCCTCGTAAGATGATCATACATCTATGTATATTTCTTATCATCGCTATTTCTTTTTTTTTCTTTACAAGGTGGTTAAGTTAGCCTCCCAAACTACCTTTGGGATAAGCAGTTTACTTCCAACTTGTTTTTTTTTTCCATTATTAGTTAGTTCTACACACCAATTACAGCATTACAATAATTTCTAGTCTTGAGCAGTGAAGATGAAAACACTTTTACAGTTCCTTAGTTTAGAGTGATGACTAAGTGATGAAGTATGCAGTTAATCAATGTGGCCATTCTAACTTCCTTCAAATGTAAATATTCACAAAAACGATACCTGACTGGTCCTTGTATTTGCTTTTGATGAGGGAAGCGATTTGGCTGACTGAATCTTCATTCAGGGGATCTTTGTAGCGTACCTACAACAAAAGCAAGTAAATATTACTAGTCATTTACAAGTCACTGTCAACATTTCATTCCCACAATTCATGGAAAAAAGTGAGCCTCCTCACAGACAACTAAAGAAATCTGCAATACCTACATGCTAATGACACATGTAGCTATTAAAGGCTGGTTATGTAAGGTACAGTGTAAGCAGCACATAGGGGCAACTACATGTATCAGTGAGATGTCTCTATAGTACCTCGTAGTGGAGGTTGGGTCGATTGAAGGGGGCGGTGAGGGTGGTGGTGTCTGGAATGCAGAGGATCTTCTGGCAGTCCTTCACCACGCTGCTGGTGGCTGTAGCAGTCAAACCCAGCAGGGGCACTTTGGGAAACTGCCTCTTTAGGATGCCCAGCAGCTTGTAGTCTGTAAAGGAAGATTCAGCAAGATCACAGAATCACATGAATGGTTCAGCAAGAGGAATTAAAAAGTACCATCAAAACTACAAGACTTTAAAAAAGTGTATTTAGTCTGTGTTCAAGACAATGGATGTAATCAGATTGTTGAAATGCACCTTAGAATTGTATTCTTAACCAAAACTAATCACATTCTTAATCAATCTCTCCTCTAAATAATACAAAGGGGACTGCCTAGAGGGGATGGTCTGAATTTGTAAGTTTTAGATTCTAGAGAGGTAGGTTTTGTCAATACTGCAAGGTCAGTCAAATTTGAAGGGTAAATTTGACGATTGTGTGAGTAATTTACTTGCATGTGGTATTCTGTTTTGTTTGTTTCGTCTCACTTTAAATGTTAACATGTATACACCAAACAAATTCAAAAACAAGCTCAAAATCTACTTAATTTCAGCCTGCGAAAATGAAAGAATGAATGAATGAATGAATAAATGGATAGATAAATAAATAACGAAACGTTGTGCTTTTGTAGCATTGCTATTGCACTAACAGATGCTATTACTAATACTAATAGATGCAATCTCACCGGGCCTGAAGTCATGTCCCCACTGGCTGCAGCAATGCACCTCATCCACAGCGAAGCGGGCCAGCAGACCCAGGTTGTAGGCCTTCTCCAGCTTAGCCATTAGCTGCTTGCTTTTGGCAATCTTCTCCGGGGTCACATAGAGCAGTTTGAAGGAGCAGTCTTTATCGGTCATGCCTGCCAAAACCGACCGGGCGTGCTCCTGTGAAAGTGCACTAGAGTTAAGCCAAAGGAAACATGACGGCTAACACTTGATGTGATTCGAGTTTTAAAACATAAACTTTATGGAACAATCATCATGTTACCTTTGTGCTAGAGGCATTGAGACAAACGGCAGAGACCCCAATGGATTCTAGATACATGAGCTGATCCTCCATCAGCGACACCAGAGGAGTTATCACCAGTGTAAAACCTGCACACACACGCACACACACACACACTTACTTCACAATTCACACTCAAATTCCCTTGAGTAAATCTAAGTAGATCACAAGGTAAACACCAACTGCATTAAAAGTTGACCACACACAGGGGCGTATGGTCACATGTTACACAGTCAATATTCCATTCAGATACAATATACACAAAAGCAAGATAAATACTGCTAGATAATGCTACACAATGTTGCAAAGAAATGAACATTGTATTAAATATTGATACAGACAGCACTTCTGAGCACCTTTAGAGCAAACAGCAGGGAGCTGGTAGCAGAGGCTCTTCCCTCGGCCCGTTGGCATGACGAGGAACAGGTCTTTTCCAGACATGGTGAGGTTTATGGCCTGGACCTGGAGGGGTCTAAACTTGGCCAGCTTGAACACACTACCAAGTTTCTCCTGCACTTCCTTAGACCAGGGGAAATCTGTAGAGAGATATGGAGCATTTTAAGGAAGCGTAGGTCAGTATCTATCAGTGATGAACGGGTTTGTTTAGAAACAACCCGCGACCATCTGCCACTTTAAGCAAACACGACCTCAACCCGCAAAAAAATGCTGAACGCAAGTCACAACAGGTGACCGAAGTGGATCACTTTGTTATGATCAGTCCGCACATCACTGGTATCAATGCATCTATGGTTTAATAGGAACCAATAAAAGCAGAGCAATGGTAACAAAAGAAAACAATTGCCTCATCCAAACACAGCTTATTCACTGCCTGGAAACAGGACACACATTTTAAAAATTCAAACTATAGCAAGTTTGTTGCATGAATCATTATTTTAATTTATTTACTTTGGGTGCGAAATTAACAACAAGTATGGTCTTCTTTTCTGCTTCACTTAATGGCTAGTGATTATCAGTACACTTGGCACATAAAGTAGACCAAGTAGCATTGATGGGCCCCATTTTGCAGCAGCCAATTTTCAAGGAAGTGGCAATGTAAGCACTGGTGTTATTAAAGACAACCAAAAAGATTCTGATTCAGTGTATCATCCTTATCGGATGTCATCAAGGTGTTGTGAAATAGGTCCATTCCACAAACAAATAGGACGGCTCATCATGTTTTCATTCAAAGACATTCTGGAGTAACAATATACTGTACATTTATTTTAGCATTCTGACGCTATTCAAATACATTAATAGGATGATCAGCATACCTGTGTTCTTGTAGCTCTGCAGCTCCTGTTTGCTCAGACGTGGTCTGGAAGACTGGGAGGATCCAGGCGACGCAGACACCCCGTCAGAGGACTCGCCACCCTGGAGGGACTTGAGCAGACGCTTCTTCCGCAAGTTCAACTCACTCTGCCTGTCCAGCAGAGAGGCGATCTGCTGTTCCACATCTTCCAGCTCCATCTCGATGGCAGCCAGCTCTGCCTGCACATCATCTGCAACAAGCATCAACAAATTTATGTGGTACTTTAGACATCAGGATACATGTTTATGACAACCACACAACCTCTCAGTAAAGCTACTTGTCTGTCCTTATCACACACAGACACAAATACTGTACTCCACCATACACTGCACCCTTATGGGAAAAGTCTAAAAAGGTAGGTCTACAGAAGTTACAGGTTGCCTATGACTATTTAAGGATTCTACTCTGGAGACCAAGGTGTTGCAGTGCAAGTGCCCTGTTCAGTAATGCAGGGATCAACACCTTGAAAGCATTGCTGAGGAACCTTATGTATACATTTACAAGAAGCTTAAATATGTCACAAAACAACATTGTAACTTTGTTGATTAATGCCAGCAACAGTGCAATTCGGTACCAGTCACCAATGTGGAGCTACTGGTATGTCTTTTATAAGAATGTTGGTTTTTGTTTGCTTGCATGTCTTTACATTGGGCATGTAGCCTATAGTCTGTGTGTCGTTTTGAATCCCGAGTCTGGCAAATAAAGCTGATTATACTGATAATGATGATGATACACACTTGCTCAAAACAGGCAATTCTCTGAGGAACACCCGGTGGCATATCACCCACAATCTCACAGAGGGGAGGGCTGGCGGGTCTGACACCCTCAGCTCACTAACATCCCTTAACAACCTCCTCAGGGGGGACACTAATGGTGTACAGTCAAGCAGCTCTGATAGTCTCCATAATCCCAGAGGAGAACCACATCACTTCACCTGCTCCTATGATGCAGCCTGCTGATCATACAACACAAACAACTCCAGAGGCACCTTAGAATACTAAGACACTGGTTAGGATTATGCCATTATTCTTATGCAGTCAACTCACCTTCATTGCCGTTGTTTTCCATCATAAACACTAGGTTGCCAGGGGAAATAAATGACTCACTTCCTTGTCATTCTGAAACAGAAAGAACCGTTTGGTTATATAAATATTATTTCCGCTGCCTTTTCCGTTTAATCCTCTTGATTTCACTTTTGCCGTCTTAATCACAAGTGGAAACCATGGCCCCAGTCTGAATGAGAGCAGATTCACTGTATGAACCTTGGCAATTACACAGTTGGGTCCTATCTTCACGACAGCTTTGCAAAGCAACGACGGCCCACAGAGACTGGAATGTAATCTCAGAGTAAACGGAGGAAATGGGAATGTATAAATAAAGCACCATTTCCTAAAAAGGATACCATAACATAGCTAACATTTTCCATTTGGATGCTGAAGTGGCCATATCCCGAATGTACATGTGCAGGTTGTAGTCACAAACACACCTAGCGATCAAGCGAATTTTGCTCATGCTACACTATGGTAAACTTTAAGCTTAGGAAAACGTTAAGCAGTAGTCTACCTGATCGGTTGGTTGGGAAGCCCGGGGAAGCCCCACTGTTAAGAGCTAACACCGCCCCCCAACACCACCACCTCTTCACTCAACTTGCTTAACTAACTTAGGTGTAACTTAGTGCACCTAAGCGGAAACGTGTGGAAATCTACCTTACTTAAACTGACATATGACAGAAGAGATTTGGCTATGAAAATCGTGGCTAGTAACACCATAACTCACCGTTTGGTCGAGATTCAATGTAGCTACACGATGTTGCTGCTGACTTGGTGGTCCCCGACCCGTTTCTGTTTTCATCTCTTTATCGCCTGGTTGCTACAGTTACTCTGTAAATGTCACGATTTGGACCAATGAGGCCGGTCTGCTCCGCGCCTTCGGAATCCATCTTGCTGCCCATTGGCGGAATATTGCACGTGGTCAGAGGGTGCGTCCAGAGAATAAAAATTTGTCTGATAGGGGGGTATATCCAACTAATTATTTTATTTCTTGTCAAAAAATATGAAGAGCCCAGTTTATGTGCATCATCTCAAATAAGCTAGGAATAGGTATTATACTGAAAGTTGATTGAACTACATGACATACCTTCCAAAAACACAAAAGCGTCGCACAAGTGGCAGAATGTTCTCTGTTGGTACAGTTCTATCCGGAAGATATTTCCCTGCAACAGCGTGTGGTTCCGGAAGACGTGGCGGCTGTTGCTGCTGCATTTGCAGTGTAGTCATCACATAATTTGCTAGATTCAGGAGAAGTTCAAGCGGTGTAGGAGACAGTAACGTTAAAGGCTCAAAGATGATATCGCTAACGGATTCACAGAGTATGTATTTTTAATATTTGTGTCAAAGACAACATTGTCGAACAACCAGTACTTCTGACAGCTGTGTTTAACCAGAACTAACGCTAATATGAACGTGGAATGCTGCTTAAGTTGTACTCCCTAGCTAGCTTGCTAAATCATTTAGACAGCCTGCATACAGCTGGCTGGCTACGAGCTAGTGAGCAGTAAGCAAATAGGCTAGACATTTTCGTGTTAGTTATATGGAAAAGTTAGTTATATGGAAAAGTCAAGAACGAATTGAAAGATTCTGTGTGATCTAAATCAAGCATAGAGATCCAAGTTAATAAGTTAATATCGGTTGGCCCAAATGTGAACTTCCTGGTGTACCAGCTGTCTGAAAAGCATTTTTGTTTGTTTGCGTTTTGGCCTGATAAGGATTTCACCTGTAATCGAATGAATTAAGACGCCGATGTCACGAACAGTCTGCCAGATTTCTGGTCTCTGTGGAAGAGAGGGGGGTTAATTTTAGCCAACTTCGACAGGAATGCACGCTGTGTGACTGTGCCCTTTCACTAAGTTGGACTAGAACGGACATAATTAGTCAATGGAAAGATATCTAAAGATGTCTAACTAGTACATGAAGGAACAGATGATGCCTTATCTTGTAATGACACAAGTTTACACGCTTATAAATCTTCCCCAGTTGCAACAATCTGATGATGCACGTCAAAAAGTGTTTTGACCAGAGATTCGGGGAGTGTTCCCAAGCATTTGATGTTCTGGCACATGCCCATCAATACTGAATGAATACTCGACACAGTTTCAGTAGGGAGATATTCATTATCATCTGACCAGAACGCATGGAACCAGTTATAGTGTTGCCCAACAGCACTGTCCATAAAGTTGCCTCATGAATCTTTTTCTCTATTGGATGCTACAAATGCAATCTCAATATTTCACTTTGGTAAGACACTGCCAACATACCGTCGTTAAACTATCTCTCCTTTTTTCTTTACAGAAATAGGCATAGGCCTAACAGGGTTTGGAGTGTTTTTCTTGTTCTTTGGAATGATCCTGTTTTTTGACAAAGCCCTCTTAGCCATTGGAAATGTAAGTGTTCTCATAATATGCTGGTATATTGTGTGTGTGTGTGTGTGTGTGTGTGTGTGTGTGTGTGTGTGTTTGTGGGCGTGGGAGGGCAGAGGTCAATTTATGTCAAGCAAGCCACATTAGGCTTATCAACATCTTTGCTTGAATGCTGAGAATTCCACAGCTGCCAGCTCTTTAGAGCCAACAGTAAGGCTATAATCAGCACATTGTCATATTCTGTGCTATGCATTTTCATCTTCTGTTACTGAAACCATAGGCTATGTTGACTGGAGTAACTTTTGTGTGTGTGTGTATTTCCAGATTCTTTTTGTGGTAGGCCTGGCGTTTGTCATTGGTCTGGAGAGGACCTTCCGGTTCTTCTTTCAGAAGCACAAAATGAAGGCCACCAGTTTTTTTCTCGGTGGAGTGTTTGTGGTTCTGATTGGCTGGCCCATTGTCGGAGTTTGCCTTGAGTTTTACGGCTTCTTCCTGCTTTTTAGGTAAGCATCAGTAGTATGAATGACAGACTTGTAGTTTTTATGTACTGTTTTTGTGTTTTGTGTCTTTGTCTATGTCTTTGTCTATCAAAGACAAAACCAATCAGGAGACAATCTGCCCATATCCCTATGCATTGCTGTCAAGTGTTACCGGTAAGTATAAGAACTACAGTATTTGGTGCAACATAGAACAGTTTTGCAAATCGGCAACTAACGCTCACAGATGGCGACATGAGAAAACAAAACTTTCTTGCCCTCATCAGTTAGCAGTTAGCACCAAATTCAGTCTTTCTCAGACCTACTGACAGCACTTGGCAACATGAACACTCCAAAACACTCCAATCTTTGTGTTCTCTTCCCAAGACATATTGTTTACACATTAAGGTAATCAAAGCTCTAGACTTTTTTTTTTTTTTGTATTACCCTAGTCATGTTTGTTGAAAGCCAGTCTCAGATTTGTTGCTGACGCTGTGTGTGTGTGTTTGTGTGTTTGTTTGTATGTTTTTGTTTGTTTGTTTGCTCTCCATCCCTTAGGGGCTTTTTCCCAGTGGTCATAGGCTTCATCAGGAGGATACCTGTCCTGGGTTCTCTGCTCAATCTGCCGTTCATCAGCGGGGTAAGTGGAGCATGAGGGAATGGACTGAGGGATGGAGTAGGGCAAAAGGCCTCCCACCTGCCCCCACAGTAAACGAGGGAACACACAGCTCTCGCCTAAATCACTGAATGAAAGGTTTTGGCTGAGGAATCGATTAGAAGAAGGTGGTTGTCTCGACTAATTGCCAAGAGGGGAATGCCTTGAGGCTAAATCATTTGCTGAATTCCAGTGCCCAAATTAACCAAAAGAGCATTTTGCTTTATGTATTGGCTTTGACACAACATGTTTTCAGATCAGTGGTTACTCCTGAAATTACCTGTAAAAACAAGAGACCTCACTTTAGAAGTATACCCCTCTGGTGTCCATCTGCACAGACATGTGTTTTTGATGCGTATAATGAGAGCATCTCTGTCTCCAGAGTGTACTACTTTTGCCTTTGTGGGGACTTCTTTTAGTCTGTACAGACTGTCAGCAGAGGAGTGCTTTTGATTTAAAGGCCTTTAAAGATGTGGTGGCATGACGGGGCATGCTCCAAAGTTCACAAGGCTTATGTCAAACTTGTCTTGTTTGGGTGGAGTTTTCCTCTCAAGGCTGATTTTGGACAAGATCTGGCACATGCCCAACAGTGCCAACAAAGGCCTGGGATTTGGTTATAATGAAAACAGAAGTAATTTGTTTGCAAGCATGCAATGCAAAACACTGGAGAATGATGAAATCAAAATGGTTTGTTGTCTTCATGCTTTTCACCTATTTGAATTACTCTATCAGGGAATATTCTTTGTAAAAGCACATTCAACCAGTGCTCAGTAGGCTATTGCTTATATGAAGACTTTGATGCATGTCACTTTGCTCTTACCTACTTTACTGACTTTGTCCTATCCACAAAAATACCTTACCACAGCCCTGTTGTTTCAGAGACTTAATCAGTGTGTGTGTGTGTGTGTCTGTGCGTGTCTGTGTGTGTGCTCCTTTTCAAGCCCTCGTGAGGCTGGCTTTGGATAGCAGCTTGCAGTTGTGGTCAGTCACCACTGCTCCACACCTCACCCTCTCTTCCAATTCCCAAACACACACTCCTGCATACGTGCATGCCCTAGCTACACTGTTGCTGCCTCTAACAACATGATTCTGGAATGCATCACCTCATCCCTTTTTTTTTTTTTTTTTTGCTTTTGCATTTGTTTTATTTGTTTGTTCTCTTTTGTTACCTGATGTCTTTGTCAAATCGCACAATCCATATTTCACCTCTGACAGATCCTCAATATGCAAATTGCGACAGATTCGCTGTCGCTTGTCACCTCAAAAGTTGAAATAATTTTAACTTTTGAGGGCGTTTTACATCACCAGTGCTTTTTTTGTCTGTAGTTGTTGAATTACATTAACTTGCCGCTCTCTGTACACTACTTTCGGCGATGTCTGAATGGGGCTTAAGAGTGATTTGGTTGATGAATGGCCTTGTTTGAATGGCCATATTTCTGTGAAATATGACTACTACTCCAGTGAAGCCCGCGAGAGTCTATAAGTCCGTATTGATTACTAGTGTTTACTGCTAATGGCTCTGTAAGCCCAAGGGAAATGGGCAATAATGCTTCATAATTAAACCTTCAAGCCCTATCATACATTAACTTCAGTTTACATATAACTAAATCCGTCTTGGCAACATATGAACTATTTTTGGCTCATCTTCCCACTGAAAAGTTCAGTCGTAGATAACTAAATCAATACAAAGCAATATTCAAATCAATACACAATGCTAAGACGTACGGATTTCGGTCTTTAGGAAATTGCTGGCTTTACAATGAATGTATTGAATCTTGGATGTTGAAGCCTCATTTTTTAGAAGATGGTACGCGTTCTTGCATGAATCTGGACTGAAACAGACACACATTCTTTTATGAGTTTCTTTTAATAAATCACATATAATAAATAATTCCCTGTTAGTTAACATTTAAATAAGTTCTATTGTCATTACATTCAAAGAAGATATTTAATGCAGGGCCTATGGTTTCAAGTTGAAATTGCCTTTCT
>JAVQKI010447981.1:0-12389 GCA_036025975.1 Nematalosa erebi | reverse complement strand
TTTTTTATGAAACGTTTATTTTAGTTTTATGACATGTATTTGGCCTACAGCTGACATCTGATTACCCATAAAGATTAACATTGTGCAGTAATACTTTGGAGTCACATAAAAATATTGGTCTGTCTTCTGTAGCCATCTTGCCATTGCCTTGTTTTGTTAAGTGTAGCATGGTGGGTTTGATGGAGCCATCATGCTTTGGTTTCTTTTCATTAGCATGGTGGCTGACCCTGATAACCCCCTGGTGCTGGACATTCTTACTGGATCCTCCACTTCCTACTCCTTCTTTCCTGATCAACCCATTAAACAGGTAATTTTTTTAACCACATTTTTGGCCATGCTTTATTTAAAAAAAAGTGAAACATTCAGCATGAAGTGATAGCTTGGACTAATTCCAAACATGTACAAGCTTGCCGTTTGCTGTCGGTAAGAAGGAGAACAAAAGACTTTTGTTGAACGTAAGCTGCACATTCGCTATTTGGTTTACGCAAACTGAATGGCATCATAAGTTCACTTTCACTTTCGTTACCTACGGTACCATTCAGTTAGCATTAGCTGTCAGTTCACTGTGTGGTCAATGTTGTTCCAAATTCTCTCGCTCTCCTTCTTAATGATAGCAGTCTGCAAGTTTGTTCATCAGGGCTGCCGTTTAAATTACTCCAAAGTGTTGCCAAAGACCATTGAATACTGACCACTTTTACCCTCTCTGGTGTTGGTGTAATGCCTTCTCTCTTTTTCATGCCAGTATCCTCACGCTGTGGGCAAGAACACACTCCTGATTGCAGGCCTCCAGGCCAGGAATAATGCCCGCGTGGTCTTCAGTGGCTCTCTGGACTTCTTCAGCGATGCCTTCTTCAGCTCCGCTGTGCAGAAGGCTACACCCGGATCTGAGCGGTACACCACCATTCAGTGCCTGTCATTCCTCATAATGATGTCTTTTGATTGCTTTCTAGAGGAGCAGAGAACCCTTATTGTCTTCCTACATTTACAATATCAAAATAGATATGGTAGTACCACATCATATACATTATTACCGTAGGAGGCCAGTTAGAACACATTTTTACTTTTTACATGTAACCATGCTCTGATGTTTATGGGTTTCTGGAGAGTCAGAAATGGGCTGCAGTCTGTTTGTTTCAAGTCACATGCAGAGCAAATGTCCTGTTTGCTAGTTAAGCATCCAGGTTTACCTTGGCTAGATGCACAGTTTAGATCAGGGGCCTCAAACTCATTTTTATCACAGGCCATACAGTATGAGTATTACGCTTTTCTTCAGAGGGCTGCTATACCCTGTCTACATGCGTGACCACACTGTTTCGTGTGTCTGACCATCACTTGCACAGTCTGTTCCAACTTCCTCACCACTTAATTTAGTCTTTCTTTCCTGTCAATAGTTAAGCATGATGCACCTCATAGTTGAGTGACATGCTGTGCATGCAGAGATGCCAGCATTGCATTGTGGATGCACAATTATTTTTATCTTCAATAAAAATAATTTTACACAAAACTATTTTCCAGCAGGCTACATATGTACAGTTATTTTCAAGCTTTTTGAATCCGGCCACATGAAATGATGTGAAAGGCGGGATCTGGTCCCCGGGCCACATGTTTGAGACCCATGGTTTAGATGGTGGAAAGTGATGTTGTCTATGGAATGTCCCTGTAATCTCCTAATGTGCACATTTTTTTCCGCAGACATGAACAGACCGGCAACATGGAGTTGGCTGAGGCCTTGTCCCGCTGGGTGTTCAAGGAGGCAGGCGTGCTCAGGGTCGGAGCTGTCACTCATCATCCTGTTGGAGAGACCACCCCACCAGCTGCCTACACCATCATGGACCTGGTTGTGAGTGTCTGCAAAAACTACTCAACTGAGTTGAATTTGCAAAGCGATGCTGACATCAGACCATGTGTGTTGTTTTTTCTGGTGCATGTGTGTGTAGCGCTAACTCGGTCATGTTCTTAACAGGAGTACAGCATCGTGATTGAGATGCTGTCAGAGGGCCGCTGGGTGCCTTTTGATGGTGATGACATTCAGCTGGAGTTTGTCAGAATCGATCCCTTCGTTAGGACCTACCTCAAGGAAAATGGTACTCCCCCAGTAGTCAACCATAAACACTTCAACAAATGTATTATTCATTTTCTTCTCTCCAACTCAAATGTAATGATCTGACTTTAACCATTTCTTTTTGTTGCAGGTGGAAAATATAGTGTCCAGTTCAAGTTGCCAGATGTGTATGGTGTGTTCCAGTTCAAGGTTGATTACAACAGGCTGGGCTACACACACCTTTACTCTTCGACACAGGTCAGTACCTGACTGTGCATGGCTGCCATTTGGACGGCAGGCAACCGCAGCCAGCGATGCATTCAGCACAGAATGCATCTTTGGCTGCAACCGACTTGACAATTCAGGGAATCTAGAATGCACTTTGTGTGCGTGTGTGTGTGCATGCGTTTGTGTGCTCCTCTAGAGAGATACAGGTCCCTATGATTTTTTGATAAATGATGCATCGTTTCTTTTGTCTTTCAGGTGTCTGTTCGCCCACTGCAGCACACCCAGTATGAGCGTTTCATCCCCTCTGCTTTCCCTTACTATGCTAGTGTCTTCTCTATGATGGGTGGCCTCTTCCTCTTCAGCGTTGTGTTCCTACATATGAAAGAGAAGGAGAAGTCCGATTAAGGAGTTCAGCCACTGGAATATTGGGGGGAATTTGGGTCAAAGCCATATTTATGGCAAGACTGGGTAAAGGGTGGTGGGTTCTGAGTGTCATGGTCAACGTCCAGGACTGGGTTTCCCAAAACCTTCTTAGCGCTAAGTAGTTCTTAATGTATGCTATTTGCTATACCTTAAGAACTACTTCGCACTAAGAAGGTTTTGGGAAACCCAGTCCTGGTCATTGTGTACCTGGGACATACCTGAAAAGAGGAGATGTGCTTGAGTTAGGCTCATAGTATGTGCTATACCACCATTGTTTTTATACAGGCATTAAAAGCCTAAATCATTGCTTCCCTCACCGTGTACATAAGGATTTTTTTTTTTTTTGTCTGCAAAAGAGGGTCTTCACATACTTAAAATTGGGAAATGGGCTGGCTTTATCAGTGTCAGTGAAGAGAAAGTATGTGTGTTTGATTAAAAATCTGACTTTTTTGAAAATGAAGCTACTGTTGGAGAATTAAATGCACTGATTACTTGGTTCCTGTGTTGAAATTGATGAAAGAGAATGGGAAATGTTCAGTGTTTGGATCCCAAAACTGCAGGAAAAATTGACATTCCACCCTATCTGATGCATGTTGTCTGTGTTCACATAAGATGATGTCATGTCCGGTTACAGTCACGAGACAGTCTCTGGTAAGGGTTGACGGTGGAGATTGCTAGCGACATGGGTATTCAAGACAGAGTGCCTTGCAGTATGGTTATGTCGAGGCAAATAAACAACATTTAGATAGTAGGATATTCTTACTTTATCGATACACATAATAGTGTTTCAGTATGGGCTGTTCGCTAACAGGCTAACGTTGACTGACCGGTTGGAGAGTTAGCGCTAGCTCTTCATCTCAAATAGCGTAAAGATATACCAAACAAGTTAAAACACTTTAAACTTTCTTACTCGGAAAGATCAACACTGGATGATTTGAACCGTCTTTGTGATTGCCAAAAAGGGTTAACTCATTACAACATGCTAGAGAGCTAACGGTAGTCAGCTTATCCAGTCACTGTCTAAGTTAACGCTAACTATTTCATGCGCGACTCCGGATAAACTATAACTACAGCCAACTGGTAAGCAAATTAGTTCGTTCTTTCAAGACTCGTTTATTTCTGGTTAACTTTCCCTGGCAAGGAAACTGCTAATTTTAACTGAGAGGTTGCGTATGCTTGCAACAAAAGTGGACAGCTGTAAGTCTGCTGACCACTACCTTAAGGGGAATGGGGCAGAAATTCCAATGTAAATCCAATAATCAAGAAGCACTTCAGCTGAATGAGCTGAAGTGTAAAGTGGATACTGACTGCATTTAAAGGTGGTTGTTACTTAACGTTAGTTCATTTCTGTCTTGGCAGTTGCCACACTGCAAAGCTGAGTTTGTACAATTGGCTAACGCCTGTGAACTTGGAACAATATAGAAGTTAGGCCGAGTGTTTTGTAGATATGTCAGAAACTCTCTATTTAACAACAACCGTGGACAGTCTTGCTGGACATAGTTCATTTTTTTAGCCAGTGACCAAATAGTGGCAAACTCACAGACACGCTCTCCACTGGGTATCAGCTGACATCCGCTGGCGGCCAAGGAGACCAAGTCATGGATCAGCTCAAAGTCAAAGACCGAATACTGGAAAATATCTCTTTATCGGTGAAGAAGGTAGGCCTAAGCTGTATCACCTAAAGCAGATACACGGACGCTTTCAGTGATTCAGTGAGTGTGTTTGTAAATAAACAGTGGTTTGTGGATAGAAAAAGATTAGTTTAAAATGGGCCTTGCTGTTTCGGGTTAGAAACAACACCCCAACCCACCGATAATAGCTAGCCCTTCCCTTGGTTATGTTGTTGTTAAAGCTTTGGAGAATAGGCTACGCAGGAAGGCTACATCGCATCTTTATGCTTATCCGAAGGTTTAACGTCTTGTCAGTTTTGTAATTTGTGTTTTAAAAACAAGTCCAACTCCGAAAAATTCTTGTTTGGATGCGGCGAAGGGACTAGTTATAGTATGATGTAAACAGTGCCTTCTCCACAATGCATATACTACCAGAACGTAGAGCTGCATTTTTGTTTACCGCAGTCAGTGATTCCTTTGTCCTGAAAACTATGGCTTGAGACAATCGGGACATTATTGTGGACAGCAGTTGTCATTATTAATGACATTTTGATTTAGCTCTCTTGGGCGACCGGGCACACTGCAGCATAAGCTGCCGATGTGTCAACTGATGTCAGCGTCGTACATTTTGTTAATATCATATCATTTATATACTTGTGTTAAAATGTGTATATCTCAGTTCAGCATGGTGACAACAGTTAAGCCCAGTCCTACTGTGTCACAGGGTACTGCAATGCCTTTGTCTTTTCCCTCGCTTTTTTGACTTACCGACCCACTTCTGCTTTATGCATTTCTGACGTTTCCTGTTCCAAGTTTTGAGGTCACATGACTGTCAGGTGCTTGGAATTTATGTGGGTTCACAAAAGCCGATGGAGTCAAACACTTAATATTGTTAATGCGCAGCCTTTTTCATACCCCCTTTGTTGAGTCATTGTAACCTGTTATGACCTCTTTCCCATTAAATGCATAGCCATCAGTAATTATGAAGACATACATTTCATAAACCCATAAAATACCTGAAACTGTACATACCTTATTGAAGAATAGCTTTTTATGTTTTTGTTCATTGTTGTAATCCCTACTTTGTTGTGAATTTTCAGCTGCAGAGTTACTTTGCTGCTTGCGAAGATGAAACCCCAGCCATTCGCAACCATGACCGTGTTTTGCAGAGACTCTGTGAACACCTTGACCATGCCTTACTCTATGGGTAAGATTGCTGTTGGTTCAAACAGAGCAATTGTGTTCACCTACGGTACTGTAAACATATCTTTTGGAAGAGTTGCATGGTGGGAGTTCCAGACTATGGATGTGTACAACAGTGTCCATATTGTTTGACAGGACAGATGCACTATGGTTTCAGTTCCCAGGGTAATAGCCACAGATAGTTGATTGACCTGTCTTCGGAGCACTGCAGTTCACTGTGTGGATTAATGTGCATTGGATATATAAGTAGACTGTCTCTTCATGTTTGTGTGGCCTCAGGCTTCAGGACATTTCTTCAGGTTACTGGGTCCTTGTCCTGCACTTCACGCGCAGAGAAGCTGTGCGGCAAATCGAAGAGCTCAGTCACATAGCTACCAACCTTGGCCGCAGTAAGCATCAACTGTTTCACTTGTATGTGGTCTGCACTTGGCTGCCTCTCAGTGTTAAAGGTGCGCTATGAGATCTTGCATGGTTTTTAGCACAATTTCTTTTTTGTCTCAGTTCGTAGGCATCTCCCCTTGATCAGTTCGCTGCCTGCCCCCTGAATACATTGTGAAAAAGCCCGGTCTCAGGAGACAACACAGGGGCTGTAAACCTCAAACAAACACTTGGGGCACAGGCTGTGCACCACAACATAACAAACTATGTTCCAGCCAAACACCAACTAGATGGTTTCAGGAGGGGTGGGGGGCAGTGAGCAAAGTTCATTTAGTAGCGTGAATTTGAGAGTAGCGTTTTGTATTTCAGTATTTATGTGGAATGTCAACAGAAGTGACATCATGCAGGATCTCATAGTGCACCTTTAAAGGAAAAATCTGGTGTAATTCAATCCATAGCCCTGTTGATTGAGGTCAATGAGTCCTGTCAATTGGAAAAAGAATGGGAAAATTTGCTACAACATAGTCCGAGTAGCAAACTGGCAGCTTACAGCTGAATGGGAAAATTAAACTGAGAGGGAGCTTCTGTGCCCCTCGCAGTTAGCGTTAGCTGCCAGTCAGTTCACTTAGTTTATGTTCCATCAAATTTTCTTGTTCTTTTGCCTACCAACAGCACTCATGGACCTTGAACAGCAGGGTTATTGACTGAATCCCACCAGATTTTTCCCTAGCCTGTGGCATTACACTGTGTGAAGCAAAAAGCATGTTTATATTGACCTGGCCATTGCTGTTTAGTGCAGCTTTTTGTGTAAGTGCTATGCCACAGGCACGAATTTGAATGTCAGCCCCACACTGGGTCCAGACAGGCTGCAGGACCTTCAGCATTCATCAATTAGTTTTTGTTCTAGCACAAACAAAAGTTGTGCTTCCTGACTTCTTGTATGACAGCCAGGCCCTTTTAAATGGGTTTTTTGTCTGCCTTGCTGTATAGGTCGTGCCTGGTTGTACCTGGCCCTCAGCGAGAGTTCATTAGAAAGCTACCTCCGCCTTTTCCAAGAGAACCAGGCTCTGCTGCAGAAATATTATTTCAAGTGAGTGCTCTCTTATGTGTTGCATGTTGACACTTGAGATGCCTAAAGGTTACTGGTAGGCTTGGGGTTGGGCATGGCAATCACAAGCTCAACTTGTTGTACCTGAAGGACGTTTGGGAGGATTTTCACTTTGCAGTTAAAAGCTTCAGTTGGCTTAAAGATTGATTCAGAAATATGTCAGTGTTAATAGATTAAACAGACAAGAGATAAAAGCAGAAGTACACTAAAGTAAGAAATATTTGTAATTTATTTGAAACATTGTAATGTCTATTTGTGTATTTTATTGTGTTTCTGTAGAAACGCATTGGTTTGCAGCCATGACCATCTCACACTTTTTGTCACATTGGTCTCTGGACTGGAGTTTATCCGGTTTGACCTAGAGCTGGTATGTGTTGATTTGCTCACAAGGAATTACATATGAATTAGATATTATTTCTTTATCACCAGACGATTTGCAAAACAATGAAAACCATAAGACTGTATTATTGGAGTTTAGAAGTTAGATTTCTTCTTGTGATTCATCTTGCTGCTATGGCCATTACGATTCATAGAAGTTGATAGCGCTTCTTAAAAAGGTTTTGTTTCTTCTCTTTTTGGGTTCCAGGATGTACCTTATCTAGATGTAGCCCCCTACATGCCGGAGTATTATAAACCTCAGAATCTTCTAGACTTTGAGGAAAGGTTACCTAGCTCAGACAGTTTGTCCCTTCACTCCTTCACCTCTCTCACCTCCACCAACCTGGAGTGGGATGACAGTGCCATCGCCCCGTCCAGTGAAGGTAAGAACCAGGATGCCCCTCACACACACACACTCAGAAACCCTTCTCCACTGCTGTTCCTCCTCCTTTGTCAGCAGTTCTTTAATTTTTGAAGTTTTTGTAAATCATTCTGTCACTTTATGTTTCACATATATGCAGGTCACACACATTCACACAGCTCAATGTTGGGAATGTGAAAGCTAAAGTAAAGAATGGTTCTGCTGTTGAAGCTTCTTTTTCTTTCCATATCAGTCATCACTGTTATTTTGTGGAACTGCGTCACATGCAAAGTTTTATGTGTCAGTACGGCTTGTCATAGTTCAGTCTCTCATCACTGCATTGTTGGGTGTTTGCGTTCAATTCATTGCATTGGCTAGTCTAGTTTGCCAAATGCTATTCCACCTTCATATTGCCTCTTATGTC
The DNA here is from genome assembly GCA_036025975.1 of Nematalosa erebi. Taxonomy (NCBI): domain Eukaryota; kingdom Metazoa; phylum Chordata; class Actinopteri; order Clupeiformes; family Clupeidae; genus Nematalosa; species Nematalosa erebi. The sequence goes on along the minus strand of JAVQKI010447981.1, from coordinate 4,235 downwards.
ATAATTTTGTGTTCATTGCATTCTCTTTCTTTCTTTCTTTTTTTTTTCGTTCTTTATTTTCTTGTCGTTTTTTCCCTCCACCTAATGATGAGTCTTATCCTTCCTTTTTTAGATTATGATTTCGGTGACATCTTCCCTGTGTTGCAGTCAATGTCAAATGCTGACTGGGAAGGTGGGACTTGGTTATTCCCCCTTCTCCCATCCCATAATATCCTCCCGCCCCACATTTCACCTACCAACCAGCCACCCACTCCACCAACCCCACACATACATACCCACCCATCCCTCATGGTTGTTGAGATTGCGCATGCTACCTCTCTCTTTTCTGTCGCTTTTTATGGTGCGCTAATAGCTTGTTTGCTCAACGTGAAGGCTATTCAAGTTTGGATCTGATGGGGTAGGAATCAGCTGGGCATTTTAATGGTAGATAATTATCCCACGCTTTGGGTGTATGAAGGTCACCCACTTTTGGGTGTGTATGTTGGGTGTGTTGGTGGGAAAGAATGTTATGCTGAAGTAGTCCCACGTGTTGTATGTGTTCTACTCTGTACCTTGTTATCACTGCATTTGCATTGCACTGCCATTACATTTGTATTGTAAATGTACATGAGGGCTGGAAATGGCTAGAGATCACACAGATTAGTCCTCTGACAGAGTGATGTTATTCTAGTGATTATTTCAATAGCTGCGCAACAGCACTGTCCAGTTAGAGGTGAGAACCAGAGGTCTGCAGGTGAGTGCTGGTCATTTCTGTGTTCTCTGGTACGGGCATCAGTGTCTAACTAAAGCATTCTGCAACGCCTGATGCAGCCACTGCTCAGCTAACCGAGGTTGTACCTGCTGTTATGATAACATTTTTCACTCACATGGCATTGGTTCTGCATGTGTTAGGTCTGTGTTTAAGCAGTTTGCCATTTGCTTCAATGTCAGTGTCAAATTGAATTAAACATATAGTTCAGTTGTATTGCGTATAGTATAGTATAGTATAATATAGGAATCTATAGGAAAATATAGGATTTTCTAGTATATTTTATATTAAAGAAACATAGTTTATTATTCTGTATTTAGTACTAAGAGGTTGTTCTTGAGTTGTTCACTTTTTTCAGCTTATACAGTGTATACAACAACTAAACAGGAACCTAAGAACAACAAACAAAGGAAACTTGAAATGAGGGAAATGACACTGAACTGAAGTGTTGGCAATCTGGTGGAAATCAGGCCTCGCCAGTCTTGAGAGTCTCCATGTCTGCTTTATATCTGCTGTGTTTGTCTGTGCTGATCTGTGGTGAATGTGCATCACTGTACTGTACCGTATGTCCCGGTGTGCTTTAACTGGAGAGTCTCGTGTGAGGCATTGGCTTTGTTTGAGCAGGTCTCTCCATCTCTGCTTACTTAGAGGGCGACCTGACCGACCCCGTCAGTGCTCCACGCTCCAGCGCGTCCGACCCGCAAACCGTGGTCAGCGACTCGGGGCTGGTCCGAACTGTGGGTGCGCCTCCGTCCAGAACCACCTCGCTGTCTCGTAGCCCCACATTTCGACACAACCCGTTCAACGAGGACTCGGACACCAATACCTCAGCCGACGTGACGCCGGTCCACAGCAGACATGAAGCCACCACGGGAGATGACACGGAAAGCACCAGCACCGAGCTGGAAGTCATCAGGTGAGCCCAGCCTATATAGGGGCTGAAACCCAATTCCTCCCCTAAGCTCTGAACCCTGAAAGGAAAAAATTCCATATCCCTCTTGTCTGAGGCTGCCGAATGCTGTCGGTAGGTATAAGAACGGAATGTCTCACATGATGAGGGGTGTGGTCTACATTTCACAGTTACAACCACAGTCCAGAGATAAATCTCCTGGTCTTTCCATCTCCAGGCCAGAACTGATGAGGGCACAAGAAAACAAAATCCCTTAATGGACAATATCCAGAGTCAATCTGCCCATGTCTCTGTTCGTTGAGGCTGCTGAGTGCTGTCGGTAGTTATCGTTAGTTAGTGTCGGTATAAGAACAACAGTATTTTGTTCCAAGGTAGACCAACAAAAAAACGAAATCTCGTTGCCCTCATCAGTTAGCATTGGCTGCCATTTCAGCTACATACCTACGTGTATCAAATTCTGTTCTCATACCTCGAAACAGCCCTCAGCTACAGGTTAATTCACTCTGCATAATCCCTTTAAAGAGTCAACAAACACGAATGGGCTGTGTGATTGGAATTCATCAGGTAAGCTCAACACAGACAGGGTCTTATCTGCCTCTGTGCACCACTGTGATACAGGTGGACTATCCGCTTCTGTCTGCCCATTTGTTGTCTTCCATTGGCTGAATAAGGTTTATATTTTGATTTTAGTGACATCCTCCCTGTGTGGCAGTCAGTGCCAAATGCAGACAGGGGGGATGGGACATGCTTGTGTTGTTTCCCATGTGTCAAATCTGTTTAAATTCGTAATGGGTGTTTGGGCAGTCAATTACTACTGTCACTAGGCACAGAATCAAGAGGGACATTTTGGTGTGAGAATTGCATTTTAATGGATTGAGTTTGACTGCTTGTCCCTTTTCTGAATGAGTGGTGTTATTATTTTGGTCGCTTCAGAATGGCCAGACGGAGGAAGCCAGCCAAGAAACGGCGGGGGAAAGAATCAACTGGCTCCATGAGCAGCGTGCAGAGCCTGGCCCCTTCAGAGCTGGGGGCCGTTGAGGACGAGGCCGGGAGGGGTCAGGAGTCGGAGGCCCACGCCGGCGGCAGCTGGAGCGCCTCAGAGGGTGACACCATGCAGAGGAAGAGGAAGGAGGACGGTGATGAGGAAGACCCCGAAGCCCTGCTGAGGCTGCCCGAGATGACTGACACTTCCATGAACAGTGTGGGCCAACCGCTGTGCGACGTCATGGACCGGCTGAACGGCACCCTGGACCGGGAGAGCTGGGACAGAGCAGAGGAAGGGGAGGAGGAAGAGAGGAGGATTGGCGAAGCCGCGGTCGTCGACGGCAGCACAAGGAGAAGCACCCAAGCGGCGGCACCACCTCCCCAGCTGCAGCCCTTTCGGGGGGATTCGGGGGGTGAGCCACCTGACCCTCTTGGCCAGCCTGGCCCTCTGGCCCCCAGCCCTGGCTTCCTGCGGGCCCCACCAGCCCCCGCAGACTTCTACTGCTTTACCCCTCACAGTCCGGACCCTGCTGCCACGGGTGGTGGGGGCCATGACACTGCAGGGGATGGCCAGCCGGCGGCTCTTCCTGGTGGCCATGCGGATGAGGGAGAGACAGCGGCAGAGGCAGCATCGCCACAACCACAACCACAGCACGCCCACGGCCTCGCCTTAGAGAAGGCAGAAGGGGAGGAGAAGGGCCTGGAGGAGGCCCCCGTGTTGGAGAATGGAGCGTCTTCGGATGGAGGGAGTGAGGAGGAACAGCCCAGTCCCACAGAAAACTCCCATCCTGCAGAGTTCAGGTGAGATGCTCTGCCTCTCAGGTGCTCAGTGAATGTTGGGATGAAGAGCTGTTTGTTGGCAGTTTGCATTATGATTGAGCCTTTTTTTCATTGTTTGTTTGTACAATTCATCAGTGTGGACAATAATCACCTGCTCCTGCTCATGATTCACGTCTTCAGAGAGAACGAGGAGCAACTCTTTAAGGTCTGGACTACTTAGATTGCACTGCATTGATGGAAAAAAAACGCACAACTCCTATTAAATTTGTGTCCAAAACATATTACTGTTGTTTATTACAGTTTATTTATGTATTTAAACATTTTAAAAGATTTGCCACAGTCTTGTGATTAGCTGTACTTGTAACAGTAGTAGTGTAGGGCGTTTGGTAAGCTGTTTGCTCTAGAGGCTGCTGACATTGTGGCCATACGTTGTTATTCTGACAGCTCATCCCTTTGCTCTCTCTTGTGTGGAGGGCCCAGTGTGCAGGGTGCTGTATTGACCATTCCAGTGCTTCATTCATTCATTGTGTTCCAGATGGTGAGGATGAGCACGGGGCACATGGAGGGGGATCTGCAGCCCCTCTACCTGCTGCTCACAGACTGCTACATCTACCTGCTTCGCAAAGGTGAACCTCTGCCCTCTCTGCTCAGCATCGCCTGCTCAAACGCAGCCTGTGTTGATAGTGCTGTCAAGGAATGCGGTGCGATTGTGTAAGCAATCTCAATGATCCCCCTGTCACACAAAAAGCACGAGTTACTGACCCTGTGGCTTTTGGGGGGGGGGGGGGGGGGGGGGGGGGGGGGGGGGGGGGG
>JAVQKI010447924.1:0-22244 GCA_036025975.1 Nematalosa erebi | reverse complement strand
TTATTTTTATTAGACACAGAAGCAAGAAGCTACAATAGAGTCTCTACAGAGTGATCTGGATCAAACGAATGATGAGCTTGACAAGCTAAACACTACACATTTGGAGGAAAGAGCTCAGCTAATTCATGACCTTCAGAGCTGTGAGAGAGAAATTGACAACCTTAAAGACATTCTGTTAGACAAGGACAAGGAAATATCTGCTCTTTCTGGTAACATGGCTGAGTACGCAGACCAAATTCAAGTACTGAAAGTGGAGATCAAGCATAAAGAAGAGGACCTGGTCCGAATTGAAGGGGCCCTGAGCAAAGCTGAACGTGAGGCCCAGGTTATCCGTGACTCTCAGTCATCTGATCAGCAGTCCTTGAATGCCAAGATATCAGAGTTGATGGAACAGCTGAAGTCAACAGAAAGTGAGTTGGAGAAAGCCAAAGAGGAAAAGGATTTGAAGGTGACTGAGGTGAATGATTTGACAAAACAAGTTAAAGAGGACAGGCAAACCATACAAGAGATGAATTTGGAAATACAGAAGATGACTGCTAACCACCGTAACCATCTTGCAGAGTGTGAGCCCTTGGTTTCATCCTTGAAAGAGCAGGTCTCGTTGGGCTCCCAAAAATTACAAGAGTCAGAGGGTCTCCTCTCCCAGCTCAAGGAAGCAACAGTCTCCAATGATAAACTGAAAGAAGAGCTTCTGGAGAAAGAGCAAACATATGAGAAGGAATTGAAGTCATTTAAAGACGAGCAAAACAAGCTTCTTGCTGAGGCTAACAAGCATAATGATGATCTTCAAGCCCTTTCAAAGGAACTTCAGGAACAGATGAAGTGTCAGGAAGAGGTCAAAACTGTAGTGCAAGAAAAATCAGAAGTTATATGTTCACTGGAACTGCAGCTAAAAAATACACAAGAAGAATTTGACGGTCAGGTAGTGAAACTAAATGCTGAGCTTAAAGCCAAAGATCTGGATAAAGAAAAGCTTGAAAAAGAACTTGCATCAAAGTCTGAAAGTGTTTCCCAGTTGAAAATAAATTTCAAGACTTTAAAAGCAGAAAATCAGAAGTTGCGAAAAAGTCTTGAGGAAAAATCTGAAGAATCCAAGGCCCAGAAGCAGCATCTGGAAGAACTGTCTGGGAAAATTGAAGCCACTCGTCATGAAAGTGGCGAACTTCAACAACAAGTCAATAGTCTGAAAGCGGAAATTAACAAACTCCAACAGGAAATGGAAGAGAAAATTAAATCTCTCTCCAAACTTACTGAAGAGAGAGATGCTCTGCTCAACAAAGTGGCTAATCTTGAAACACAACATTCTGAGAATTGCAAAATAATACAGGAGCTAAGAAAGGAAAAAGATGAGTTAAATCTGAAAGTCAGTGAGCTGAATAAGGTACTTGAGCAGAACAAACAGTCTGTCACTGAAAGGCTGTTGGAGAAGACAAATGAATGTAATGAACTGAATATGTTGCTTCAGGAGAGTCAGAAAGCATCTTCCCAGTTAACAGATCAAGTTCAAAAGTTGCAATCTCAGGTTGACCGCCTTAACTTCACCTTACAGGAAAAGGACAGTGTCAGTGCTGACCAGAATTTACAGGTGGAGGCTCAACAAGCCCAGGTGGCTCAGTTACAAGAGACTCTGACTCTTATACAGGAGCAGGGAACTGCTTTGAAATCAGGTTTGATGGAGAAGGATAACATGCTGCAACAGCAAGCCACAGAGTTGTCTTCACTCCAGACTGAGCTTCAACAACAGAAAGACTGTGTGTCCAGACTGCAGAGTAAGTCAGAGCGTCTTCAAGGAGAGTATTCAAGCTTAAAACAGATCCTTGAGGAAAAAGAAGCAACACACAACATTATGAGACAAGAGTGCCAAAGCCATACAGAGGAGCTGAACAAAAGGAATGAGTCTGTGGTTTCTCTAAGCAGTGAGTTAGCCGGTATGAATGAAAGCAACGTGAAGTTGGAGTCTGATAATGCCAGTTTGAAAACGTCCTTAGATGCTCATGTGTCTGAGAACAGTAAGTTGAAAGAAGCAGTTGCTCAAAGACATGCTGAAGCAGTGGCATTACAAAACCATGTTCAGGCTGTGACTGCACAGAATCAGCAGTTGAGAGCTCTTTATGACAGCAAAGAGAAAGAATTGAGTGAACTTCAGCAAATGGCATCTGATCTTAATATTAAGATTGCTTTGTTAACTGAGGAAAATGGAAGCCTTGAGTCACAGGTCTCTAGTCTTTCTGAGCAAAGTAAAAATCTCCAGCAAGAAAATGATGATATATCCAAACAGCTGTCCAGTGCAAGTGAAGAGAACACTTCTTTACAAAACAAATTAAGTGGCCTAGAAATGCAACATTCAGAAAACCGCAAAATTATAGAGGGACTGATGAAAGACAAAGAGCAGTTGTCCTTACAAACAGAAGAACTGAACAGTTTTTTGGAACAGAATAAACAGTCCACATCAGAGAGTCTTTTGGAAAAGACAAATGAATGTACTCAACTAAAAAAGTTACTAGGTGAAAGAGAGGAGACTGTCACCACTTTACAGAAGCAAGTAGAATACACAGACTCTCAGGTTAATGATCTCAAAGACACTGTTTCAGAAAAGGTGAGGGTTTGTAATGACCAGAATACACAGTTACAAATGTATGCAACCCAGGTGGCTCAGTTACAAGAGACTCTGACTCTACTACAGGAGCAAGGAACGGCCCTGAAGGCAGGCTTGATGGAGAAGGACACTATGCTGCAAAAGCAAGCCACAGAGTTGTCTTCACTACAGACTGATCTTCAGCAACAGAAAGACTGTGTGTCAAGATTCCAGAGTGAATCAGAGAGTCTTCAAGGAGAGTGTTCACATTTAACTCAGATCCTTGAAGAAAAAGAAACAACATTCAGACACAAAACTCAAGAGTGCCAGACCCTTAGTGAAGAACTCAACAAGAGGAAAGACTCTATTGTTCAGCTAAGCAGCCAGTTGGGTAACATGAATGAAAGCTTGGTAAAACTAGAGACTGAAAATGCAGACTTGAAACATTCTGTGGAGAACCACATATCTGAAAATACCAAGCTAAAGGAAGAGATGCAGAAGACACAAAATGAGATGGTGGACCTTAGAGACAGTATTCAAGCCCTAAATGAGCAGAACAGTAAACTGAAAGCTGAAATCCAGAAGACAGTGGTTGAGGCATCAGGCAGAATGGAAGAGATCATTAATGTCAAGAATGAACTTTCTGTTGCCAACAAGTTGAAAGAAGACTTGGAGTTAATATTGCAGCAAAAAGAGGAATCATTAAAACAGCAAAGCATGCTAATTGAACAATTGCAAGCCAAGTCTATTGAGGGTGAAGGTGAGATAAATCAGAGAATGGAGACAATAGTCGCACTGCAGAAAGAAGCACAAAGTTTGCAGGCAGCTGTTCAGAGTAAAGACACCCTTTTGTTTGAGAAGGAAAGAGACCTTGCTGCGCTTAAGGATAGATTAACATTGGAGTTAGATGAATCAAAAGCTCAGCAAAGTAAGCTTCAGGAAGAGTTACACAGTATGTCAGAAAGTACCAACCAGCTAAGTAGGAGGATTGCAGAACAGGATGCTCAGCTGAGGCAGAAAGTAGATGAGTGTATGACTTTAAAAGAGCATGTTTCAAAGCTTTCCGATTCTAATTCACTTTTAAAAAGTCAGGTTGAAACCTTGGCATCTAATTTGAAGGAAAAGGATGAAATCATTCAGGATGTGACAAGTGCATCTTCAGAACACAGCGACAGCCTAAAAGCCAAAGAATCAGAATGTGAATCCTTAAAGGAGCAGGTATCCAGTCTCAGTGAGTCAGTAGCAAAACTAAGAGAGAGCCTCAGTGCTCAGACTTCAGAGATGTCTTCTCTTCAGTTGGCCCTTCAGGAGAGTAGGATGTCCATAGCTGAACAGCGAAAAAGTTTCGATGACTTACAGAGAAGGGCAGATGAGTCAGCTCTTTTTAAGGTCCAGTTTATGGAGAGTGCAGAGCAGGTGACTGTTTTGCAAAGCCAGATTCTGGGTATTACCCAGGAGTCTGAAAACCTCACAAAGTTAGCTGAGGAGAGACAAAGTGCCTTAATCAATCTCCAAGAAAAGTTTGCATCACATTCTGAGGAACTGCAAACACTGAAAACTTTGTTGTTACAGAGGAATGAAGAGATCTCAAACCTCAATACAGCGCTTAATGAAAGCAGGAAGTCTACCCTTGCTGCAGAAGAATTAGTCATCTCTATAAAGCATGAGGCTGCGGCTCTCCAGGAAGAGTTACAACTCCTGAGAACTTCTAGTGCCGACCTTTCAAAACAAAAGGATGAGGCTCTTTCAGTGCATGAAAGTAATTCTAGGTCATTGACTGTGGAAATAGAAAAACTGAAATCACAACACCTTCAGGTGGCTTCACAGGTCAGTGCACTGACAGAGAATCTTGAACAGCGAGAAATGGCTCTTCATGCAATAAATAGTCAGTATACTGCTCAGGTAAAACACTCAGAAAATTTAGTGGCTCAGTTGAAGAAGTTAAGTGATGTGAACAAAAGCCTTCAACAGGAATTGGAAAGTACAAAAGAAGATTTACTGCAAAAGCTTAATGCATCCACTAATGAGAGTGTTAGGTTAGAGACAGAGGTACGAAAACTGTCAGCTGATAAAGAGGAGCTTGAAAAAATCCATCACCACCAGATCCAATCCATGGGGGAACAGCTGCAACACCAAATCCAGCAGCAGTCATCTAACATGAGTGAAGTTACGGAGAGCATGAAGTTGGAAAAGGAGCATCTCCAGGTCCAGGTTAGTGTCAAAGGTGAAGAAATCACTGGATTGAAATCAGAAATTCAAAGAATTGAACAAACTCTCCAGGAATCAGAAAAGGAGTGGCTGTTTGTCCTTGATAGAGAGGCACAAGATAAGAATTCCCTCAAAGAGAAACTAGAGACTCTTGAAAATGAGCTTATGTCTAAAGATAGCAAAGTACATGGTTTACAACAAGACTTAGATCATTTGAATGAAAAGTTGGCAGAGGCAACAGCTGCTTTAAATGTTAGTTCAGAGAGACTCAAAGAAAAAGAAAATGATGCATTGTCAAATAAGGGTAAGCTAGAGGAAATTTTAAACACTGTACAAGCAAAAGACAAAGAAAATCATGATTTGAGGGTTGCATTACAGGAGATGGAGGGAGCATTCAAAAAATTAGAGCTTAGCAAGCAGTCTGCAGATGAAAATCTGTCTGAAATTACACAAACTATGTCAGAGAAATTGATTGCCTTTGAAGAAGAAAAATTAACCCTGCAAAACAAAATGAAAGAATTGCAAAAGAATCATCAATTTGAGGTAACGTCCCTAAGAGAGGAGCTACAAAGTGTCTCAGCACAGGTGCAGCAACAACAGCAGGATCTGTTAGAAACTGAGAGGGTTCGCAAAAATGGGAATGATGAATTCAGTCTGTTGCAGGAGAAAGTGCAGAGTCTTCAGCAGCAACTTCTTACAGAGAAAGAACTTCTGAAAGAGGCAGATCTTAAACAGACTACATTGCTAAATGAAATTCACTGTAAAGATGACAAGATCAATTGCATGAACATCCAGATAAGCCAACAAAAGGAACTTATCACTGGGCTTAGCCAGCAGCTAAAAGAGAAAGATGCCTCTGTCACACAAGTGGTTACTTCTGCCTCAAATGAGAGGATGAAATTCACTGAAGAAAAGAACAGTCTCCTTTCCCAAATTGAAAACATGGAGAGGGCTCACAACATCACAATCAAGGAGCTTGAAAATGTCTCCAATACTTTAGAAGAAACCAAAACAAACATGTCCCTTTGCCAAACTGAATGTGAATCTAAGAATGTACATATAAAAGAATTGGTCCAACAGATGGAACAATTGAAAACAGAACATCAGAAAATGACAAAAGACAAAGAAGCCATGAAGAAGAAGCTACAGGCAGCTTTAGTTGTCCGAAAAGAGCTACTTAAGAAAATTGAAAATTATGAACAGCAGAGGACAGATGACACAAAGGTATTAGATTTGCAAAATAGAATTCAGGAACTTATTTTGCAAATTCAGACTGCTGAAGCAGAGCACAAAGCCCTTGTTGATGATTTACAACATCAGCTAGAGTCAAAAAAGACAGAGATCCTAGAATTTGCTCAAGGAGTGTCAGGCAAAGATGAACAAATAAAACAACAGGGAGATCATATGGAAATTTTAAGGGAAAAGTTACTTGAAAAGGAGGTCAGTTTAACTACATCTCTTCAGACCCTTGAAGAAAATGGAAAAGCTATTGACAGTCTCAAAACAAGCATCATTGAAAAAGAACAGGAAAACACTGAATTGTTGATCAAAGTTGATCAATTAAGTCAAGTAATTGAAGAAAAAGAACAGCTCTTGAGAGATCAAGAGAGCTCCAAAGTCTCATCAGTAGATACAGAAAGTGAACTTGTTAAGGTAACACAGGAGAAGGCAGTTCTGCAGAAGAAGGCACATGCTGCACTGTTGGCCCGGAAAGAAACCATGAAGAAGGCTCAAGAGAGTGAGAAGAAGTACATGCAGGAGATTGCAGAACTAAAAGATGACTTTAAAGCTCTCCTTGAAAAGCACTGCCAACAAACAAATGAGCTTAATGCTGTGCAGTTGAAGCATGATGATAACGTTAAAGAATTAGAGGAAAGCAGACATGTTGCAACCTCTTATCAGAGTCAGCTAGAGAAGTTAACTGAGCAGAGAGACAATGTGCTACAAGATCTAAGATTTGCCTTAGCTGAGAAAGAGAGCCAAGAGAAAGCTTTGCAAACATATATTGAAGAGATTAAACAAGTCCAACTTCTCTTAGAGAAGGCTAATGCAGAAATTACAAGAAAAGACATGGCATTGGTGACACATGAAAAGCATTCAACAGACCTTGCTGGAAAATTGGAGTCTTCTCAGTTAGAACACAAAAACTGTCTCAGAGAAATAAAAGAAATGACTGACCAGCTTGCCAAACAGGAACAAGAGATTGAAAGTTTACAGAACCAGAACCTTCTTGAAACACAGTTAAATCAAAGTCATTTGCAAGAGTTGAATGAAGAATTACGGCAAAAGGTGAAGGAATTGGAGGATCAAAAACAACAACAGTCTCGGGACTTGGAAAATATTGTTAGAAGACGCAGTGAAGAAAAAACTCAGGCTAAGTTGGAGCTTCAAACTGAACTGGTGAAGAAATCGGAGGAACTGGAATCTGTTCAGAATTCTTCGATACAGACACAGATAGAGCTTGAAAGAGTGCATTCACAGTGGTTGGCATCTCAGAAGGAGGTAGAGAGCTGTAAACTCCTGATTGAAAGCCTACAGCAAGAGAAGGACGCAGTCTTTAAAGATTTGGAAAGAAATCAAAACCAAGTTGCTATATTTGAGTCACAGCTTAAAGAACTGCAAAGACAAAATGATGACCTTTTACAGAAGAACTTGACCATCGAGACAAAACAATCATCAAACATTGACGTTGTCAAGGCATCAGCTGATCCAGTTGATCTAAACCTTAATGGAGAGAATACTGATCTGCTTGCCCTCCAAGCCATTGTGACTGAAAAAGATGAGCACATATCTGCCCTGGAAAAGCAACTACAGAGGCAGATTCACCTTCATGAACTTGCAATGGATAAGGTGAGGACTGAGGTTAATGAACTCCAGCAAAGGTCAAGAGACACCAAACAGGCAAATGAAAACAAACCAAATGAACAACTGACAAAGAAATTACAGGCTGCTTTGATCTCTCGCAAAGAATTACTAAAGGAAAACCATGAACTCAAAGAAAAAAATCAGATGTTGTCTTCAGAAAATGAGCAAAGTCGTGCCACATCTGCTGGGCTTGAACACACAGTCGCAGAACTAAGACAGCAGAAGACAGATCTGGAAACATCTTTATCCTCCCTTCGCAGTGACAAAGAACAGCTAAGTGGTGAAGTAGAGCGAATGTCAAGTGAAAACCACAATCTCTCAGCAGCTTGTGACAGCCTTAAACTTACAATAGAGAGCATTACACAACAGAAAGAAGCTTTTTCATGCCAGTTAGAGTCACTGAAAGATTCTCAGACAGTAGAGCTGTCAGAATGGAAATCAAAGCACACAGAACTAAAGCAAGAGTATGAATCTCTTTTGCAAGCTTATGAAAATGTCAGTAGTGAAATGGATAAGATGAGGCAACTTTTGGAAGGAGCGAGAAGAGAGAGACAAGAAGCTACTTTGAAAATCCATAGATTTGAGTCAGAGACACAAAACCTTGAGAAACAGATGAGTGAAGTAGAGGAAGAGAATGAGAGAATAAAAGACAAGATGAGAAAGTTTGCAAAGGCCAAACAGCAACGAATGGAAGAACTTGAAGAGGAAAATGCAAAAATCAGACAAGATCTCAATGAATATGACGAGAAACAAAAATCTGTTGTAGAGCAACTCACAGCGAAGAACCAGCATTTAGAAGCAGAAATTACTCTGCTTAAAGATTCCTCTCAGGAGCTTAGGTTACGATTTGATGAAATTCAACTTGAAAACCAAAATTTGGCCAGAGAACTTGAAACGGCAAGCTCTTCATTGGAAAAGTGGCATGAAGACTCACAGACAAGTGAGAGTAAATTGCAACTCCAGCTCAATGAGGCATTGCATTTAAATAAGTCTTTGACAGTGCAGATGGAATCACAAAAAGCTGAAATAGAGGCACAACAAAACCTTGTTGAGGCAGCACAGACAGAGAAAGTAAATCTCTCTGAACAGATGCAACAACTGCAGATGAATCATGAAGCTGAGCTGAAAGAAAGGGAGAAAGCTGTGAGTGAACTTAAGGAGGTTCTAAGTAAGAATGGTCAAGAAACCATTAGTCTCAATGAGAAGGTTAGAATCTTAGAAGATGACAAGTGTTTGTTGCAAGAAGAACTAGAAAACGCCCAAGAGATTTCAGACAAAGTGAAGAATGAGAATGAGTATTTGGAAACGGTGCTTGTGAAAAACTCAGAAAGAATTGATGAGTTGACACAAATGGTGAGTGTGCTACAGTCACAAAATTCTCATTTAACAACACAGTTGACTGAGAATAAAGACGAAAAGGCCAAGGTATGCCAAGAGAAGGAGGCACAGCATCTTAAGCTTGTTAAGGAGTTTGAGGAAAAGCTGAAGACTGTCCAGAGGGGTAGTGAGGGCTCCAAAAATATAAAGAAAGAGCTCCAAGAACTCCTAAAAGAAAAGCACCAAGAGATCAATCAGTTACAGAGTGATTGTATCAGATATCAAGAGTTGATTCTGAATCTGGAACGATCGTTGAAGACTTTAGAGTCTGAACAACATCAAATGCAGAAAGACCTAGAGGAAAACAGTAAGACTGTAACTGGAATGATGGAACAAAGGAAGATGTTGGAGAATGAACTGTCAAATCAACATAAATTTATTGAGGAGACTAAGAAACAGTTGTCAGCATGCATTTCTGAAAAACACCAGTTACAGAATGAGTTGGAGCACAAGAATAAACTTTTGGAAATGCAGGCAAAGGAGAAAGAGGGAGAATTGGAAAAAATAATTTCCCAACAAATGTTTGTTCATAAAGATAAGGAAATTGAACTTCAGAGAAAAATTGATGAGTTGTTACACCACAAAGAGAAGGAGTCTGAAGTGTCAGTGATATTGAAAAGGCAGGTAGATCACAAAGATTTACAAATAAAACAACTGACAAAAGAATTTGAAACCATATCTGCAAAGCTTGCTGTCCTTACAGACAAGCCAGAGAATGTTGAGCCACTGAAGCATTGGAATGATGTTTTTCAGAAAACATTACATGAAAAGGATGCTCAGCTTCTCGAGCAAGGCAGTGTTGTAGCTAAACTCCTTGAAGAAATCCGGAGTAAAGGAACAACAATGAGTGAAATGCAGGTTACTATCAAGAGGCTTGAGAGGACATTGAGCGATTACACAGTAGCAGCATCAGCACAACAGAGACAACTCATTGTCATGAGTGCAAGCAATGCAGAGCTCAGCCAAAATGTGGAGCTCTTCAATAGACAGTTACTTGAGCAAAGTTCCCAGATTGAAAGTTTACAAAGTGAGAGAACATCACTGAACAGACAGCTATCTGACAAAATGGATTCATCATCTCAAATGCAGTCAAGTTTGGAATATCTTGAAAAATCTTTAAAAGACACACAGTCACAGCTTGCCTCAGTGCAATCTCAACATAACAAGCTTTTAACAGATTTTGAGAAGCAGGAGGCTATGTTGTCTCATTTGAAGACACTACTTCAGAATAAAGATGCTGAGATCTCTGCACTCCTGTCTTCCAGAGATGGACAGATGTCAGGTTATCTGGAACAAGTGCAAGCAAATCATCGAACTCAGATGGAAGAATATGAAGACCGCTTAAATAGCCTCTATGGTGACCGAGAGAAGACTCGGCATGAATTTAGAATGCTGGAAAGCAAGGCCAAAACATTGGAGGGAAAAATTGACCAGTCCATTGAAGAGAAGGAGAGGATATCTACACAGATGGAGACCTATAAGAACTCTGTGGCGTCCCTTCAAAATGAAAGAGATCGTTTGATGTCCGAGCATCGCATACTGCAGCAGACTGTTGCACTACAGAAAGATGGTTCTTCTGACGGGGAGTTGGGCCCATCAAAGGGTTTGAAGCAAGAAATTAAGACCCTTCTTCACCAGATGGATGACCTGAATTCAGAAAATGCTATGCTCAAAGCACAGCTGATAAGATACAGGGAAGACTTGAACCAAGTACTGTCTCTGAAGGATAACCAACTGAAAGAGCTTCTCAAAAAGCAGCAAGATTCTATAAAAAGCCTTGAAACCCAGAAAGTTGATGCAGAAAAGCAGCATCGTCAAGCTGTTTCGCAACTCCAAGTGGAAGGTGCAGCAGTTCAGGCCTTAAAAACCCAGAATTTAAAACTCCAGTCTCAGGTTAAAGAACTTGAAGCTAGTTTAATAGCCTTGCATAGAGAGATATTAGAATCAGACAAAGGCAAAGTGATTGCTGATTTGCAGCAAGCAGTTGCAGCCAAAGCTGCTGAATGTAATGACCTACAGCAAAAAGTCTTTGTTCAGAAAGTAGCTGCAGATGACCTTAAACTGAACCTTGAGCAGCTTGAGGGTGAGACACAAAAGAAACTTAGAGAGGCTGAAAGCAGGAACCACTCTGAGAGACAGGCCATGGAAAGAGAAATGGGTCTTATGAGAAATGAGAGGGAGACTGCAGAGAAGCGAGTGGCAGAGCTAGCTAGGGATCTGATGCAGACTGAACACCAGTTATCTGACTCCAGGAGCCAATGCAAGGATTTGAAGTCACAAAATGAGTCTCTAGGGAAAGCGATGGTGGCATTGCAGAATGACCGTGAGCAACTTATTGATGACTTTAAAGTTCTCCAAAGTAGGTACGATGCTGAGCTCAGAGACACAACAGCTGCTATGAACAAGATGGAGTGGCAGCTCAAAGATGTCACATCTGAGTTGACTGCTCTGACCATGCAGAGAAATGTGTTGGTCCAGAAGCTCCAGGCTTTGGAAGGCAAGGACCCCCAGTCTCAGCTTACTGGCTTGGTGGATGACTTAACGCAAGCAATATCACAGAAAGAGGTGGCACTTCAGCAAGTCTCACAGGAGAACAGCAGATACAGCAAGCAAGTAACTGCTTTTTCTAAAGCTATGGCAAGTCTGCAGAACGATCGAGACCATTTGATGGAGGAACTGACTGAAGCTAAGAAAGCATTAGAGTCAAGGCAGCAGTCAAGTCCTGATACAGGTGCAGCTTTGAAAGAGAAAGTGGAGATCCTTAGTAGAAGTGTGAATGCCCTACAGACTGAGAGAGATGGGCTGGTGAGTTTCTATCTACTGTAGGTTGCTTACTAAGATGGTGTGGTGATGTGGCGCTGTGTGTGTGTGCTCTGGCAGCATGCAGTCTAACAGCCAGTGTTTGGGCTTCATATGGCATTGTTATGCTCAAGCATGGCATTTTTATGTCAGAAAAACTGTAAATTCATTATTCATTGGACACCCGCACAAAAAAATGCTTAACCTTTTCATCTCTCTGCCTACAGCAAAAAGAACTTGAAAACCTGAGATCTGGAAAGGCTGAACTGGCAGAACTGAGGCAAAAATATGATGACCAGCAGAGGGTGCTCCAACAAGCACAGGCCTACAGGGCACAACTGGACAAGAACGTCGCCTCGTATCAAGCAGAATTTGCTGAGCTCAGGTGTGTTTTTAAACAGGCTCCAATGTACTGTAGGCTTTTCTTTAAAAAGTTTACCTTTATAGATTGCCACACCTTAAGTTTTTAGAAACTAACAGGTAAAAATGTTCCCTTTGTTGCAGTCTCCTTGTTACTGTTGCAGATGTTTGATTTCACATGCTGTCAATAGAGTACACCTCTGCAGACAGACATGTTTGTATTCATTGAATCGTTGCATACACTAAGTAGATGGCAGTCGTCCCCACTCTTTTACCTTGGATCACCTCAAAAGTTCTCTGTTGAATCTATTCCCTAGGTAAAGTTACTCTGTGTGTTATGCAACGAAACCCATTAGGGGGTCATGTTTCTGCATTCATGAGTAGAGTAGGGTATAATGCCCTTCTCCCCCTCAAATGACCCCATGAATAACTTGTGATAAATCTGTCCCTCCTGATGACAGAAGGGGCATGATAGATGATGGCTCCCTCTCACCTCAATTCCAAATTAACAAAACCTTGCTTCTTCTGTTTCCTATTCAAGCTTTGTTCTGGTGGTCAGCTAACAGATGAATGTTGTTTTTGAGTTCTTATTCTTATTAATTCAAATACACACCTGTAATTCATATATCTGAAGAATGCCGTGATGTTTTAATAAAGTGGCTCTCACCTTTTCCTATGTGTATGCACAATATGAAAGGTAGCAGGCCATATTTAGTAAAGGTCTTTCTTTCTAGGTTTGTATTGGCAGTTTGGCTTGGGAGGAGTTTCAGGTTCTGTGTGTCTGGCTGTGGTATGTCAGGCATGGATATTGGCAGGAACAAATGGTAGTGTGTGCTACTCTGCAGACCTGCAATAATAAGAAGCAACAAGTCCACCAGTCCACCCTTCCCTACTAGCACTGTTTATTGGGGGGCGGTAACAAGATGTTGCTTGAACTGTGATATCTTTCTATTCCTCTTAGGGCTGAAAACAGCAGGTTGCTGTCAGAGGTTCAGACACTTAAGGATCAGGCCCGAAGTTCTCAAAGCCTCTACCCATCTAAGGTGAGTAATTACTGTAGCTGTCCATGTGGCTGTTTTTGCTCTTTATTTAAATGTCTGTTGTATGTACGTACGTTTTGATCTTTTTTATCTTTCGTCTCAGTTACCTTAGTGGCTTTATTTTTATATTTTTTCCATGCACATGGGTTGATCCTCTGTACTTATCCGCAGGAGTCTGTGACGCTGCTGGGTCAGCATGAGGGGGCAGAGCCAGTGGCGCAGCTGCAGGCTGAGAGGGTTCAGCTGCACAGGGACCTCCAGCGCTGCCTCCAAGAGATCCAACACAGAGATATGCTCCTACAACAGCTCAACACCAAGGTGTCATAACCCCCACCCTCAGTGCTTCCCATTAGTTTGTAATGGAACACATTTTCCCCTGACATTAGTATACTGTAGCATATGAGTCTTGTGATTGTGTGTGCGTGTGTTTGCATGTGTTTGTATATGTGTACAGTGGGAAATTTAATTTCGTTTTAATACTAAATACATTTTTAATGATCTCTCTCTGCATTTGACCTCCTCAGTTGCAACAGGTCACGGAGGAGAAGGGAGGCGTCTCTGCTCAGCTGAAAGCCGTGGCCCAGACCCTGAGGGACACCCAGCTGAGTCTGAGCGAGGTGCAGAACCGCTACTACTGGCTACAGAACCAGGTTCAAGCCCAGCAAGTGCCTGTGCAGGTGTGTGATGTCGTTTGTAAGATAGCGGATGGGCGATGATTTATACCTTCGAGGATTGTTATGAAGTGTTAATGGTCATAAATTTAATGGTATGGTGTTAAACAGGGCGCAGTGCATGTAGAGGTAGCCCCAGGAGCTCCGCAAGAGAGGAGCAGTGCTGTGGTGGACATGGATGGAGCTGAAACAGGAGAACTCAGGAGCAGGTGTGATTTTTATTTATGTCTGATTCTTTATTTATGATATGACAGGAAAGGCATTCACAGTGCTGTACTTGCATGACAGAACTCTTGTTTAATTGTGATGCTTTGATTTTGTGCCAGTTGATGTATCTGCGAAACTCACATTCTCTGTTTAGGCTGGCTGAGGCAGAGCTTCAGTTGGACACTGCCCAGCAAAGTGTGTCCCAGCTCAGTGATAGGCTGGAGGAGGAGAGGGCAAGAAGAGAGGCCGCAGAAGAAGCGCTGGGATTGGCTGATGCAAGAATTAAGAAGTGAGGGGAACTGTGGTGAATCTGTACCTTCTGCTCACAATCCACTGTTTAAGTAATGTTACTAAGGCAGATCATGTCTTATGTGTCCTTGTCTTTGTGTGTGTGTGTGTGTCTGTGTAACCATTTTTAGCATGGAAGCCCGCCCCTCCGGATCTCCCCAGAGAGATTTTAGTATCCAGCTTGAGACGGACGAAGAGTGGGAAGCCTTGATTTTGGACCCCAACCAACATGTGGTGCTGCGGACGGTGGGTGTTTTCATATGGGCTTAAGTCATTCAGACCCCTGATACAATCCAATACAATTAATGATGATATCTTTTACAGTAAATATTATTGTACCAGGCACAAGGTCTTCAGGATTATAGATGTTTTAAGTAATGTGTGCAAATAAAACCAGTGAGGGGCGGGGGGGGAGGGTCTTGAAATAGCATATTTGGGAGGTAAATTTGTGCGTGTGTGTGTGTGTGTGTGTGTGTGTGTCTGTGTTTCTCTCTACAGGTAAAGGGAGGAGCGTTGGCCTTCAGGCGCTGGCTCCGTGGCCGAAGTCTGTACTGCTCCAGGATGCTGACCTCTAGGGCCAAATCTCGCTACCTGTTCCTCTCCTACCTGCTCATACTCCATGTGGTGGTGTTCATGTGCCTGAGTGGCGCCCTTTAGGAGAAGCCCCAGCACCTTCAGAGACTATAACAGCTAGGACTTTTAACCAACTACAAATCCATCGTCTTTAATGATAAAAACCCCTGGAGTAAAACGCAGAATAGCTCTGCTTTACACAAGGCTTACAGGGAGATTGTCCAAGTAATCAAAGATTAACCCAAATGTTCAAGCATTCTTACACTACGAAATTGCTGCGGTCTAAGGCATGAATGTTGAGACCAGCCATAAAAGTCCCACGGAAATGGCACTAATTTTTTTGTTGTTTGTTGATGTTTTGTTTGTGTAAACAACAGGTAAAATGTGTTATCCATGCCTCACAGCCTATTGGTTTTTGGAAAAGGGGGCAAGACCACCCATTGCTGCTCAGTCCCCACACACCATCAGTCCTCACTTGTCCTATTTTTTTCCTAGTGTACACACACGCACACACACACACACACACACACACACACACACACACACACACACACACACACGGTGTCTCACAAGCGGCTGGCTGAGTGGTGGAAAACTCACCCTCTCCTTATCTGCAATGAAGCTATGCACTGAACTCTGCCTATTTATTCTTTTTTAGCAATCCAGCAGGGCTTTTTCCTTCCCCCACCAACACCCCACACGCTGAAGGGTTGCATTAGATGATGCTCTTGTGTAATACCTTAGTGCACTGTATGAGGGTAGATATGCGTGTATGTAAGTATGCATCTGTCCTATATTTAAAGAGATATGATTGAATGACTGTATACTAACTCCTGCAGTGTGCTGGACTGAGTTAAGTGTATAAAGAGGTACAGTTCAGATTTCTGTTCTATGTAATGTAAGTAAATGCCTCTGATTGTTTACATGGCAAACCATCTAATAATGCTGTGCCACACAGTAGGCTCATTCCAAGGCTTCTGTGACTTTAGGTTCCTAATTATGTGTAAATATTGTGTGATTTAGGAAAAAAAAAAATCTACTGTATGTTTAAAGAAAGCTACTGTGTGCATCCAAGATGTCATATTTTCTACACATGGTCTATTTTCTAAGAGATGAATCATTAGTCAAATAATGTTCACTTTGAGAGAATGTTTCACTGCTTTTTGCCTTTTTCAAAGGCTGGAACGTGTGCAATAAGTCTGGGGTCCTGTTTTTCTTTTTTTTTCAGGTGTGTGGTTAATTTAGTGGCAAATTTTAATAAAAACCTGAAGCATCACTGTATTATTCATTCTTGTGATGTGTGTGTGTGAATATTCTCATTTATCTGGGTCATAGGAGTCAAAAGGTTTCAGTTATATGCAGCTGGACTTCTTTTTGGAGCTTGAAGACATCTCACCTTTCATCCCAAAAGCTTCTTCAGTTCTGGCTTGGTGATGGTAGACCAGGGAGTTGATCTCTAGACTGTATGTGGAGTTGTGAGCTGTAGACCACACCCCTCATCATGTGACAATGGGTCACATGAATCAACACAACTGGCATAAATCAATGTCTGAATTGGAGTGAGTCTTGTCATATTTGTGTAACATTCACAAAATTTTGTATTTGAATTTTTACAGTCCTTTTTGCCATGGTGCATAACTGCATATGGATATTATATGCTTATTTCTTTCAAAGGATTTTCATGCCATCTGTCTTAAACAGACCTTCTTGTCAAGCGTGGTCCTCTCATCTTTCACACCATTGGAGGAAACAAACAGATCTCCTTTGAAGGATGTGCGAAAGCTTGTTGCATCTCTACCACACCATTCATATTTCCTTGTGTTGGAATGCTCACCCATCCCCCGTTCCCCTACACACACCTCCCCTCTCACTCATGTGCCCAGATAGAAGTGTGATTGGCAGCAGAGCCAAAGGCAGGCAAGGCCATACCGCTTCATTCTCACTGAACAGAAGCTCTTTTATTTATAGTGGGAGTGGGAGTGGGACAGGCTGTAGGATACTGGAATGGCAGTACTGTCCACAGGCTTCACTATTAACAACACTACTATTAAATGCAATAAATGCTGTCTTCACTGCTCAGTCCTTCCACATCTATTCAACATAACCAGTTCATTTTTGTGTCATTGTTCTGGGCATCATTATTGACCTCAGAATGGTTCAGTTTACCACATTATTTTTGTACTGTTGCTAACTGTTCTCATGCTGTCCTTCATAACATGACATCATCCATGATCCCTTGGTGAAAGCAGCGCACAACTAACGGCTATCACTCAACTAGTTGGCAGGGATTCTATTTTACTTCTACCTCTCACTGCCCTTCAAATCAATAAATTATGTTCTAACATTAAACACCCTCACCTTGTGTGTGTGTGTGTGTTGACATGAACCTGTTGCGTGGGAGTGAGAGCCAGGCCTACGTCTGTACCCATCCTTTCCATGGAGGGCAGAAGCATGCCTGGGTGCCCAGAGCAGGAGGCAGGGCAAGAGAGACAGGCTTGACCATGTCTATCCTAAAAAGGTCTGGGTGTAGAGTGGTGTGAGGGGACTCGTCCATCTGTTTGGGAGCATGGAGACAAACCAAGGGAGGGGCGGGGGCATATGCTATATATTTGTTAACCAGGTGAGCGGTTCTCTCACTCTCACAAGGGAGCAAAAGCACGTGAGCCTCCTCTCCTAAGTGGTAAGTGGCAGAAAGAAACACAGCCGCAACCTATTCATGTTCATGGCACTGTGCTTATCTCAACATTTCTGACAGGAAGAGGAAATGGACTTCCATGCAACTAGTCAATTATCAAATTTATTTATTTATTTTTTTTTATTTAGACATTTTACCATTTTTATTACTTTGAAGTTCTGTAAATACCAATTAGTCCATTATCTATTACTCATGTTATTACAATATGTGACAATAGTGTTATTTAAAGTTATAATGCCAGCTGTGCTGGGTTTTTTTTTGTCATCCAGTTGGATAAAAAGACTTGTTGCTTACAGTCGTAATGTTGTAAACACTGTTAGTATGATAGTCTGTGTTATCAATCATACATTTAAATATTAGTTTTGAATGTATTTGTAATAGTGCTGTTTTAAGCCCTGCATAGTAATGTGTGTGTTAGACTTCCACCCTCATATAATGTGTGCCACTGTCTGTCCTTGTAGCGCAGGTCTACAACTGACTGAGTAAAGATGTGTGATGAGGAAGAGACCACCGCTTTGGTGTGTGACAATGGCTCTGGCCTGGTAAAGGCAGGCTTTGCCGGTGATGACGCTCCCAGGGCTGTCTTTCCCTCCATCGTTGGACGTCCTCGCCATCAGGTGAGTCACATCATGATAGTTAAACTTGAGCCAATCTTGACTTCAGATAAATATCACTAGCTCTTCAAACAGAGGGGTTCAGAGGGCCAAATATATATGTGTGTGTGTGTGTGTGTGTGTGTGTGTGTGTGTGTGTGTGTGTGTGTGTGTGTGTGTTTATTTGATTTAATTTTTTTTTTTAAACACAGTTTGTTCACATTAATGTATATACAGTATATAGTCATATATATAATTCATTTACAGTATATTGTCCATGACAGCTAGGTGTCTGTGTGTGTGTGTGTGTGTGAGAGAGAGAGAGAAAGGCAGAGAGAGAGATAGTGTATATCTGCCTGTCTCTCTCTTACTGTGTGTGTGTGTGTGTGTGTGTGTGAGTGTATGTGTGTCAGAGGGAGGTGTCATAAAATAACCTTGTCAGTGCATGATGTATTATGTTTGGGCACATGCTTCTGAAGGACATTCATATCACTGGCAGACTGCAACTGTCTGAACAGATTGCTTTGCAGTCCTAAATCTGAAATGTGTGGCAATGACAGGGTTGAATGAATACATCACTATTCATGATAATGAAAAATGTAAACTCAGAAATGTCTGCCTCAAATATATTTCAAAGCCCAACTATGCCATGCAAATAATTTGTTTTAAAAAATGCTTTATGGCAGCACCATTGAAAAAAAAATCCAGCTTACTACTGTAACTTGAGTGAGAAGTATAATTTCTCATCATTTCCATGGTCTTCTTCCTTTTCCATCTCAGGGTGTGATGGTGGGTATGGGTCAGAAGGACAGCTATGTAGGAGATGAGGCTCAGAGCAAGAGGGGTATCCTCACCCTGAAGTATCCCATCGAGCACGGTATTATCACCAACTGGGATGACATGGAGAAGGTTCGAGCAAAGTCTGACAGAAAGCTACAAAAATCATAGCTCTTTTTCTACTAACCAACAAAGATGTGAAGACCCTGTGGCTCTTGCCCTGACAGATCTGGCATCACACCTTCTACAATGAGTTGCGTGTGGCCCCTGAGGAGCACCCCGTCCTACTGACTGAGGCCCCCCTCAACCCCAAGGCCAACAGGGAGAAGATGACCCAGGTGGGGCCCCACTAGTACTGCTGTTTAATTAATTCAGTTTAATGCTATTAGTTTTATAGAAAAAAAGTTTCTTTTTCACAAAGGGACAATATCAAAGAAAGCACGCACTGCACATTACAACATTGTCCACAAAATGACAGAGACTTTGTGCAGCACACAACACACAACAATGCAGACACTATATGATTACAATACACACTGTATTAGATGAATAAATGTCTGAAACAGTACACATGCAAACTGTACCTATGCGTTTTAGAGCTAGATGACTAAATATTGTTCCTTTTACCTCTGAGTAGATTATGTTTGAAACCTTCAACGTTCCAGCTATGTATGTAGCCATTCAGGCCGTTCTTTCCCTCTACGCTTCTGGACGTACCACTGGTGAGTGTTATGCGTGTTGTTACTTATAGTATTGTTACATATGGACACAGCAAAGCGTGGGATTGAGTAGGGAACTTGTTGTCCTGTTGCTTTCCCTGACATGGTTCACTGAGACAGTACAGACAAGGTCTTAACCTTTAACCCCATGGTAGTGTAAACAAATCCTCCTAGCAGTACAACATGAACTTTGGCTCACATTGGTTAGATAGGCTTAAGTGCTTTACCACTGATTATGTTTCGCTGTTGGGCTGTTTACATTTTATTATAGGTCATGATTGCTAGCCAGTTAGTTTTCTACACCTTGAAGCATGGCATTGCAACTATAGCAATAGGTTTAGGCCTATTTATGAAAATAATTAACTTCTACTGTATCTGGTCTAGTGTCTGATATGGTGCACCGTCTTAAACCCCATGTTTTGTCTGTGTAGGTATTGTGCTGGATGCTGGTGATGGTGTGACACACAATGTGCCAGTATATGAGGGCTACGCTCTTCCTCATGCCATCATGAGGTTGGATCTGGCCGGCCGTGACCTGACTGACTACCTCATGAAAATCCTCACAGAGAGAGGCTACAGCTTTGTAACCACTGGTGAGAACACTGTGGACAGGGTCATAGGGCAGGGGCAGGGGCAGGACCCACATGGGTCCTACGCTAAGGCCCCCCCCCCCCCAAAGAATGTAGAGACTAGCATTATTGTTATTTCCAGAGAGAATAAGATCCTTCATAGAGGGCTGTTCTTCCGTAGAGGGCAAACCTTCTAGCAGTAACCCCAGCTGTCAGCCATGTGGATAACATATAAACTTTTATCCCAAACACACAGAACACTATTAACAGGGTTATATTATGTAATATAAATCAGAAATTAAATGTTAATTATACTCAAGCTGCCTTATTGAATATTGACTATTTTTTTTCCGCTATCTGACAGTCTATGATAAGGTGCATAAGAGTACAGTATATCAATAACAGTGTCAGCAGGGACTCGAGCTAGATTTTTATTTCCAAAAATGGTCTCTGTTCAGCGCGGGGCACTCTGACATAAAGCAGGTGTGTGTGTGTTTGTGTTTTGTTTGTATGTGTGTGTGGGTGGATGGCTGCATGTGGTTGGGTGTGTGGATGAAAGAGAAGGAGGTGGAGATAGACAGACAGTCAGAATGTTTTCCAGAAATAAAGAGACAACAGCTCTCATCAGTTCTATTCTGAGGCACCAGGAAGTCAAGGGTGGAATGCTTGATTGACTGCATGTGTCTAAGTGCTGGACGTCATGTGACACACACACAGGCGTGCACCTGTGATCTTTTATTAAGTGTGGCTGGACGTGACTGCTCATGACCGGTCATGATTGATAGTGACCTGGTCAACCAGCACAACCTACAGGCCAAGCAGAAGAAATGCATTTTCTCTAAAGAGAGAGACAAGCTCATGTTTGATCTAAATCTCTGATTTCCAGCTGAGCGTGAGATTGTCAGGGACATCAAGGAGAAGCTGTGTTACGTGGCTCTGGACTTTGAGAATGAGATGGCTACAGCTGCTTCTTCCTCCTCCCTGGAGAAGTCCTATGAGTTGCCCGATGGCCAGGTCATTACCATTGGTAATGAGAGGTTCCGCTGCCCTGAGACCCTGTTCCAGCCCTCTTTCATTGGTGAGTTTCACAACATGACGTCTTCAAAAACGACTTGAAAGGCGCTGTTTTTTTAATGCCCATTATTCATTGTTTTTTGTCAGGTATGGAGTCTGCTGGAATCCATGAGACAACATACAACGGCATCATGAAGTGTGATATTGACATCCGTAAGGACCTGTACGCCAACAATGTGCTTTCTGGAGGTACCACCATGTACCCAGGTATCGGTGACCGCATGCAGAAAGAGATCACAGCCCTGGCCCCCAGCACAATGAAGATCAAGGTACAGAACCAGAGTCTTTATCTTCATGTCAAAGTGTGAAGATATGAAATTGTCTAAACATGGAAAATTTTGGCAGCTCTCAAGAAAAAGAGGTTGTTCCAATTCCAATTGTGTGTGTGTAAAATATAGTAATGATTGTAAAGCTGACCCTTACATTGTCCTCTGTGTTGCCCACAGATGATTGCTCCTCCTGAGCGTAAGTACTCTGTTTGGATCGGTGGCTCCATCTTGGCTTCCCTGTCCACTTTCCAGCAGATGTGGATCAGCAAGGATGAGTATGAAGAGGCTGGACCTTCCATTGTCCACAGGAAGTGCTTCTGAACACAGTCTACATTTACTTACACACACACACACAAACACACACACACACACACACACACACACACACACACACACACACACATTTTTTTTTTCACTTTTTCTTTCTGTCATTTCCTTCAGGCAAAATATTCCATAGTCACTCCACTCCACTCATTCTCCATTTTGATCCAACTTGCATATGCACTGTCATCAATTATTGTAAATCACTGCTCATTCCCTCCCTTTGTTCATCTCGCAATAAACAAATCTAATCCACCAGCTCTG